>PVJC01016538.1:0-33622 GCA_004026665.1 Murina feae | reverse complement strand
CCTAAACTGGCAGTCGGACATCCCCGAGAGGTCCTGGATTGCAAGAGGGTTCAGGCCAGGCTGAGGGAGCCCCCCACCCCTGTGCACAAATATTGTGCACCGGCCCTCTGGTTTCTAATAATTATGCTACTGAGTGTGTCACCATGCTATTTAAAAGTGTTATGTGCATAATTTTAATAAAAGAATAAATAGATAATTTTTATCATCAAATACCTGTCATTATCATTCTAAAAGGAAGTTTCTTTTTTTCTTACTCTCTCTTTTTGTTTCTTTTTACCTACTTTCCCAAGTTCCTGCCTTCTTGCCTGCCTCCATACCTCTATTCTGTTGTGTGTTTTTTTTTTTTAGTATTGTTTTTGGATGTTTTCTCTGGTTAGAACTCACAAAGCAATTTTTACATTTTTTATATCATTATTTCTTGTCTGCATAAATGCTTGTAAACACCATCATGATTTTATAAATTAAAACACTGAAGATACTTGCAATACTCTTCATATGACTACATTATGGTTGTAAATAAAAAAAACGTTATTTTCATTATTTTTTAAGTCCTACTTAATATTATCTCATATATTCTGGGTGCTTGTAACTAGTGCAATTCCATCAATAGAAAAACAAAAAATAAATAATAGAAATGATTTGTATTTATATGTATCATTTATCTACATATTTGACTAGAGATTTTATTATTTGAATATTTATAGAGAGCTTTGTGCTTTGACAAAATAAATTATGCATTTTAATATTTTTGGAAAAGTATATAAATTTATCTACTAAATGGATCTGGGTAATGTTCTAATTTATTAGCAATATATTGGCCTCCTTTTGAGAATGTAATGCTTTATCAGAGTATAGTAAGTAGTTTGAAAATATGTATTTATCAAAAAGATATAAGGGTAAAAGAGCTTTTTTTAGGATATATAATTTATTGTCCTTTTTCCGTGATGCCCATGAAAGTGATGCTGATGCTGTTAATCCTTTTGATATCCTTAGATGGCAAAATAAATATCCCTTATGTGAAAGATTTATTTTTTGCAGCAACATAATTGAGTCAATCAATAAACTATAATGTTTCCTTTGGCATTCTGCTATGCACAGCACATTTTATCAACAAGTCAACACGTGCACATTAAAAAAAAACACACCTAAATTCCCCTGTTGCAAACATGCCACTTTAGAGATTTAAAATAATAATGACAACAGTGATAATAATAACCATACACATATAGACCTTCTCACCCTTTCCATGTGACTCCCTCCATTTTTAAGGGAGCTAAGGTCACGTGAAGCCCGTTTTGAGAGTGTGGAAATGTAGTCAGTTTGCATGTCTGAGTCCCACTTGGTTTTATGCAGAACTAGCCCCTTGCAGATCAAGTGGATACTAGACCACTGTTCACCCTGTAGAAACAGACCTGTGTCTGCAGGAAGCCGCATGGTTGCTCAGTTGTATCAGCAACTATGTGGAAGAGTCTGGCAAATTCACACTTATAGAAGCACACCAATGGACCTCCAGATATAAAGCTCGTACTTTAAAAGGATTTAAGACCAGGCTGGCATGGCTCAGTGATTGAGCATTGCTCTATTATCCAGGATGCTACAGTTTGATTCCCAGTGGGGACACTTGCCCAGGTTACAGGGCATGCCTCTCATCATTGATGTTTCTATCTCTCTTTCTCTCTAAAATCAGTAGAAATATATTTTATAAATAAATAAAAGGTTTTAAAGGTAATTCAGTGATTATTTGATTCCCATCTATTTTGACTAATTTCACTATTACTTGTGAGCACAGAACAAGCCCAATACTTTCAAACTTTGTAGGCCCCAAAACTTTATGTTTCAACCCCTTCAGAGCTGATTAAACTCTGAGATATTGACTCATGCATCCAAGAACAAACAAGAGTAGTTAAACAAAAAAATGCCAATTCTGGAAGTCACATGGTGATGTGCTTTCCTCACAGATGGTAATGTGTGTTTACTGTCTAGGGCACCATGTTCTCTGGGATAAGGCTACATGGGCATATGGTGATTAGAAGGGTGATTGATGAGTCCAGACTTTAAACAAAGCAAACTAGATGATCCTAAGAGACATTTCATCTAGATCATGGAAAATTCTGATGAGATGTTTTATTTTTATATTTTAGAGTCA
Source organism: Murina feae (assembly GCA_004026665.1). Classification (NCBI taxonomy): domain Eukaryota; kingdom Metazoa; phylum Chordata; class Mammalia; order Chiroptera; family Vespertilionidae; genus Murina; species Murina feae. The sequence continues at coordinate 31,476 of PVJC01016538.1, read as the reverse complement.
TAGAAATTTATGTTTGAGACCTGGTCCTGCCATCTAATCTAATAAAAGAGTAATATGCAAATTAACCCTCACTCCATTACACCCAAAGCCACTCCCATAAGCCACACCCACCAATCATTCAGGAGCAAATATGCAAATTAACTCAACTAAGATGGTGGCAGCCATGGAGCTGGAGTTGCCTCGGGCGATGGAGGAAGCCAGGGCTTTTTTGGCCCTGAGCTCTACTCAAGGCTACAAAGTTTTAATTATAGAAGATAAACAAACCCAGATACCTGCTTTCAGCCAGTCACCTCAGTAGAGACCAGAACCCTGAAGGGGCTGTGGGCAGTCTGAAAATGGCTCTCAGCCCGTCACCCAGGCTGGCCACACCCCCATGGGGTGAGGGTCCCCATTTGGGGGCTTGGCAAGCCTGCAAACAGCCATCAGCCCTTCATTCAGGCTGGCCAGGCATGCCAGCAGGTGGACATCCCCCAAGGGTTCCCAGACTATGAGAGGGCACAGGTTGGGCTGAGGAACCCCAAGGAGTGCACAAATTTTTGTGCACCAGGCCTCTAGTTTACTATAAAATCTTGAGTAGTTTAATTTTTAGTATTCATCTCTAAAACATTAATAATCATACTGCCTGCCTGATAAGGTTATTATGCAAGTGAGTAAGATGATGTATCATAGCATTTAACCCTGTTAAATAATAATTGTGTGTTTGTGTGTGTATATATATATATATATATATATATATATATATATATATATATACATTGTACATTGTATGTAAATATTTACTACAAAGAATATATTAGTACATATTCTAGCTTCATCCATGGGCATAGGAACATGAGTGCTCTATAGTATCTTTTTTTTGTATCTAGTAAATGGTCTCTTTTTATATTAATGCATCTTTTATTTTTTTTTAGATCTTTCATAGTTTTTTTCATCAATCATATTTCTGTCTCATGGTTATAATTTGGCTATCTTATTTAGACTTAGACAAGTTAGATATTTCTAATGCCAAGACATCACACTCTCCTTTCCATGTGTCTCTCTGCCAGCTCCATTTCTCACCTGTAAAATTTTCTCACAGTGTGTTGCTCAGTTGCCCCAAATCACAGAAATTCTTTTGTTGAGTCAAGTTGTGTTCAAATTCCCTAGTAGTCAAGAAAACAAGGATTAAAAATACATATAACACTTTCCACTAACAATGTGTGAATTTTCAAGTTGATATACACAGCATTATGAGTTTCTGGGATAAGTTGATATTCTAAAATTCTCTTAATGGTAGTAAATATATAAAAATACTTTTAAGGGAAATTTAACAAAATTCATTGGAATCCTTGAAAGGATTCACTGTTCTTTGTGTCAGCAAGTCATCTTTAGGAATTCATTCTGACATAATTGGAATGACAAAAATCTTTCCACAGGGATGTTCATTATAAAAATCTTAATACATTGAAAAATTTGAAACAATTTAATTATATGAATTATTATAAAAGGTAATATAAATAACTCTGTTTAATGACATAGAAAAATTCTTTATTACAGGTTAAAAATGAAAGAATTAAAATATAGAATAGGATTATAATGTGATATCAATACTTTTTTATTTTTATTAATAACGAGATATTTGCAAATGATTTAGTTTATAGAAGATACCGCTAAGAGGGAACATTATGGTTAGTGAAGAAAATATCTTTAATTTTAGTCTCCTGCATTGACTTAATTTCTATAATGAATATGTTTTCTGTAGCCTCCCCCACTTGCAAATAAAAGAATCTTCCGTAAGAGTGATTAGGACATTATAAATAGACTAACCAAAAATACATTTTTTATTTCCCTTATGTTGCTTTATTTAGTACAGGTTTAATAACTGATGGCCCAATCAGGCTGTAGAAGAAAACATGAACTTTTCTTAAATAGACTGTCAAGTAATGGCTCATTGAACAAAATGGCTAAGAGGGAAATTAGAGGCACAGACAATGGATCCCCTTTGACACAGACTGCAAGACTGACTACTATCCTTATCAATACATCGCCAAGGTTCCAGCAGTCATGCCACTGCAAAAATAAATTGTGTATCTCTACCCTAACAGAAAAAGATGATCTTAATAGCAACAAGTCTCAAGATAACTTTTCAACAAGGCAACTGATGATAAAAAACTTTCATTAGAGCTTTCCGTGAAAATTTGGCACAAAAAGAAATTAGGGAACATCTGGAAAGACTTCAAAATATGTCACTTTTGTTCAGTAAACTTTGGTTCATTTTGCTATTTGATACCCACAAAAATCAGACACCATGATAGATTCAGTTAGTTAGAGTATGTGTTTAGTATGTAATTTAGTTGAAAGTCTAATATAGTGGGGCAACTATTATTCCAAGAGTGAGAAAAATCGAAATTCATTGAGTTTGATATATGCATCAGGATATTCTTAAAAGAATAATTCATATTCTCTTTTCAAGTCTTACTTCAAAGCACCACTAATAGATAAAGCAAGGCAGAGTGCAATTAAAACCAATTAAATTCAAACAAAAGCACAATTACTTAAGTATATTCATTCAGTATGAATCTTATTATGTTTATTGCCTCCTCACGTCAATGAACATTATTTTTAGTGTAAGATACATCTTATGTTCAGAGATCCCTCTGAGACACCAAATTTTTCAGTGCCTTGATCTTGGACTTCCAAGTTTCTAGAAGTGTGAGGAGTAATTTTTGTTTAATTCATTAGTCTCTGGTATTTTTGTTATAACAAAGGGGAATTTTTGTGTGTTTTCTTCCAGACATGAACCCATTACCAATTCATGCTGTTGGTATATTATACAGGATTTTTAGCCATGAGAAAGAAGGAATTTCTACCTTTTGCCACATTATGCTAAGTGAAATAAACCAGGCAAACACAAATGTTATGTGATACCACTTATATATAAAATATAAACAATAAAAACTTATCAAAACAAAGAGGAGAAAAATGATTGCAAAGGACTGGGTGGGGTGTGGTAAAAGGGTAGAAACCTTTGGCTATCATATGAATAAAATCTGAGGATCTAATGAAAAACATGTTGACTCTAGTTGATAATATTGCATTGTATAATTAAAATTTGCTGAGAGAGTAGAACTTAAATGTTCTCACCAACAAAATCCTCAAACTTTTACTACTATGCCTATCAACCTATATCTAAGCCTATATAATTGGTCTCCCCTTTTTTTCCTGCTACTTCTCTTTTATTGCTTCTATTAGAGGCTAACCCTCCATGAGATTCTATCACCTATTTCTACTCAAGGTCATTATTAATTCCTCTCTCTTCTGTATTATAAGTTTTCTCACTCAATATGATCTTTCTGATGGTCATAAAAATATGCTGTTATAATCTCTCACATATACATAATCTCTTGATTTTGCTTACCATTATCACCAACTCCATTTCTTTTGGGAGCAAAACTTAAAGCATTGGGTATGTGTTGTCTCAAATTTTACTCCTTGCACTTTTTGGAAATCCCTCCAGTCAAGTTTTAAGCCTCTTTTCTAACCAAACTGCTATTCTCAAGGTCTCCAAGGATACCCTTGAAGCTAAGTCCAGTGATCTCCATTTTTTTGCTATGTGACCTATCAGTAGCATTTGACACAGTTCATCACTCTCACTCCCCCCCACCCGCCCCCACCCATGAAATACTTTCTTTTCTAGACTTCCAAGACAATACATTCCCCAGGATTCTTCCTTAATGACTTCTCCTTGTCACTAATCTTTTCTGGTTCATCATCTCCTAAATATCTTAAGGCTCAATCCTTGAATGTTGGCAATTTCATCTCATCTAATAGTTTTATATATCATCAATATTCTGGCAAAACCCAATTTATATTCCAGCTCTGTCTTATTCCCTAAACTTCAGATTCATATATCCACTATCTTCTTAACTTTCCACTTTGATATATGATGTGTCTAAAACTATGCTCCCAGTCTTTCCCCAATCCCAATACAATCTGCTTCTTCTCTTATCCTCTATATTATCTCAATTAATAGCCTATTCATTCTTGTAGTTGCTCTGACCTAATATTTTGGACTTATTCCTGATGCCTGTTTTTCTCACAAATCCTACATTTTATAAATAATAAATTCTGTCATATCTATGTTTGTGAGATGTTTAGATTCTAAACCATCTTTAAAACCTTCACCCCTATCACCATGGTTCAAGTCTCTATTATCTGCCAAAGCTATGATATATTCCATTTATTTAACACAACAGCCAGGATCTTCTAAAATATGTCAGATGACATTCTTCTGCTCAAAACACTCTATTGTCTTTTCATCTCACTCAGAGTAAACCTGAGTAGAACAGTTTATCTACTCTAATAAAAGAGTAATATGGAAATTAACCATCTCTCCAGGACGCCTAAGCCATACCCACCAGCCAAACCATGCCCATCAGCCAATGAGAGCAGCTGTATGCAAATTAACCCAGCCAAGATGGAGGCCAGCAGCAAGGGAGCAAGCAGCGTTGGGTGTGGCCAAGTGGCAGTGGGTGGGGCAGCAGCGGGAGTGATGCAGCAGCAGGGGCCCCACCCCCACACGCTGCTCCTGCCACCACCACCTGCCCCACCCCTGCTGGGTTAGGGGTGGATGTAAACAGTGCAGGTGAGAGGCCAGGGACTGAATGAGCTGGAGGCCCAGGGATTACAGGCTCTGAGTGATTTCCTTGGGGAAGGTGCTGAAGTGTCTGGTTTTATTGAAAATTGGACCGTGTGAAGCAGGGTCAAATGAAGGAGCCTTTCCCGTAGTCACCTGAGGCCTCTTCTCTGTAATTACCAGGATCCCCGCATGGAAACCACCCCATTGTTCAGCCGCTCAGAGAGAAGTTCCTGGTCCAGGAGCTGAATGCAAAGCTTGGTTTCCTCTGCTGTTCCCGCAGTGGTGGGTGCCCTCAGTGGGCTGTTAGGTGAATCGTCACTGTAACATGCACACACACGCTTCGATGCTGGCAACACACGTGGGAGAGTGGCTACAGGAGACGGTGTGCATAACCATGTGACTGTGGCCTCCATGTTTCCTTCTTGGTAGATGAGCGTTGAGGGAAGTGTGGTAACTGAGTTGTGTGCCCCATTCCCATGACAACCAGAGAAGCTGACTGAGCTGTCTGTCCACATGAGCTGCACAGGGGGTCCTGACTGCTCCATGACAGGCACCTGTGAGCTCAGGGGCACCTGGTGCCACGCTGTTTCCCTCTACTCCTGCTCACCACCACTAAGATGTGTATTAGCGACCTGGGAGGGGACTTGGCTGGGTTGGAGGTGGGCACCCCATGGGACCCAGAGCTCCGCTCCTCCTGCAGCAATGAGGACACGTGGGGGTGGACTCTTCCGGAAGGACAGGGTAGCCATGGATGACTGCAGGGCAGTGCTGGGAGGGTGGGGCGGGTTGGGTCAGAGAACCTGGGAGAGCCCATGCCTCCTGCTGCAGACTCACTGGCCCATCCCTCCCCGCTCCTAGGAACCTAACACAAGGTGTGGGCCCGGGCCCCACATGTGTTTTGGGTGCAGGCCGTGGAGGGGCGGGAATGGGTGTTTGGCCTGGGAGACCTTTCAGTGCCTCTCAAAGCACGTCTCTCTTCACCAGGCCTGACCCGCCTCCTCCCCGCTCCCTGAAACTGGGGAGGACTGTGCCCAAGGAAAGGGCATTCAGGGAGCAAAGTGGGAGTCTGAGGCCGAGGGAGGATGCATCTGTCCCCCACGGATTTCATGGGGGAGGAGTTGAGGCCATGGTGATCAGAGCAGACGGCTCCCCTGCACCCTCTGTGCCATCCACTGAGAGCCCCCTGCCCTGAGGCCTCTGCCACAGACTCTGTGAGACTGGACCCTCTTTCTCCTTCTAGCCCAGACCACTGAGGCAGCCACTGAGCATGTGTGCAGCCCACGTGAGAGGGACAGAGAGGATGGGAGGTGTGTGTGTGTGTGTGTGTGTGTACACATGAGAGACAGAGTATGGGAGGGGTATGGGGTGTGTGCATGTGCTTTCCAGGCAAAAGCAAGCAAGAAGCACGCGAGAACATCTCTGTGTGTTACATTCTCCTGTGACCCTTTTAAATAAATGATATAGTTAAAACAAAGCCCATTTAGCTTTTATGCCTGTGATTTGTGGTGTCCATTCCAGTTAATCAGTGATTTAAAAACATCTACAGGGGCGGGGCAGGCAGCAGCAGGGGCGGGGCAGGCTTGGCCAGCCTGCAAACAGCCATCAGCCCCTCACCCAGGCTGGCCAAGCATGCCAGCAGGTGGACACCCCCTGAGGGGTCCCAGACTGCGAGAGGGCACAGGTTGGTCTGAGGGACACCCCCCACCCCTCAGTGCACAAATTTTTGTGCACTGGGTTCCTAGTAAATAAATAAAAAAGAATGTGGAGGTAGAGTCTTCTCTCGTGAGTTTATTTTTTCATAAAGTTGTTACTAAGGACCTTCTAAGCACTGATATATATGAGCACATCCATGGCACCATTTTAAATTAATCATTCAGTGATTGCTCTATGTATGACAGTTTTCTTAGGTGACATTTTCAACTATCTTCGTTTGATTTAGGAAGTAACACCTTGCATTTTGAAAAGGAATACACAACCACCATTTGTCTATTACTATTCTTCTTAGGTAATGCTTGCTTTTCAACACTAAGATTTGTATCCTCACATGTAATTGGATTAATGTATTAGGTTTAAATAATATATTGTCCACTGCTTTAAACTTTACATATTTCAGGGAAATATTCCTAAAAATGTACATGTAACAGGGATTCAACATATATTATGAGGATGGGGTAAATGGCATAATTTGAGCAATAATTTTCTCCTGTAACATTATTATTGATTGCCTACTATATTTCTGACATCGAGTCTTTTGTTGAGTTTTTAATTCTTTTTGTAATTTAGAAGGCATTTTTAATAATCTTCATTTTGGCATTGCTAGTTTTTCTGCTTAAGACCAATTAAATTCTCTCTCTGCATATTATAATTATCTATTTTATGTAAATATATATATAACCATAGAGCCTTTGGTTTGGTAATGAAATGCACTTACGTAGCTCAATCCCCAAGGAATACAGGCATCTTTTCTATTGTTTGATATGGTTTCATATTTTTGAGTAAACATCTCCACTTATGTGAAGTCGATATCCAAATGATTAATATAAAATAGAAACACAAAAACTTGGAAAAATAAAGCTAACTAGTTTTTATAGAGGGGGTAAATCTAGTGTAGTCTAGATTTTTTTATTGTTAGTAAAATTCACATATTCTTAAAATATATTTTTTAAAAAATCACTCAGTGATTTTAAGCTATCACCATGGCAACTATTTGCATCAGAGCACTGTATTTTCCCAGAGCTATTTCTGTATCATTAAATCCTTGATAATACTTTATTATTTGGTGTCTGTTAAGTCCATATGCATTTTAGCTTCTAATTTGCTTAACAAATTATGTCTGACAAAAGAAAAAACTTATAGAACAATAAACAACACTATTAATTACCTCACGAAGCAGGAAACCACTGTATTTGTCAGCAGCATTATGTCTCCAAAATAATTTCACCAAGTAATTAAGTGTGAACATATTCCATTATCGGGACATATATCCTATTTCAACTTTATTCATTGTAATGAAGCAAAACCAAAAACTGGAACTAGTAAAATTGCAAAAATCACATTTATTAGACAGGCCTTTTCCTATTAAAACAAAGCAAAGGAGATGGGAAAAAAAATGTCTACTTATATGTAAAAATGTTGCATGTCACTTGTTTCGCTCATTAGATTATTGAAGTTGATTACCTGGAGAAGAAAATACCACTTCAGTTTTTGAGTATTTATTGAAGTGCTATTTCTATTTAAGAAGTACCCATCTTTTGTTAGTTAGAAAGATTTAGAGGCAACATGAGAATTCCACAGACCTGAGATCACTGTGGTTGACTTCCACTTTTATTTTCTCCCCAGCTCAGAAGAAAAGAAAGGTATAAAAAAGAAAACCTTGCGAGAGGGAGCAATAAAGTACAGTTTGTTTCCATGGCCTCCAAGGCCTCATAAGTTTAATGTTCCATAACTTAGGTGAGTCATGTTATCTGTCTATATAGAGAGAGGCCTGTACAGTGGCATCTAGGATGCACTGTTGAATTTGATAGCTCAAGTTGTTGCAAAATGCTAGACATGATGCAGTATCCCCTAAATATTTCAACACCAAGAATTCCAGTTGCTAGGAGTACCTACTGGGCAATCAAACCTTGACTTAGCAAAGGGCAACAAGAACTCACCATTATCACCTTCTCCCTATGTCTCAGCCCCCTCCCCCAGCCACTTCTCCCTGTTACTGTATGCTAATAGGTTCATCACATCATGCTGTGGTCTAATGAAGCAGAAACATATATCAGCCTTGATAAATGTATCATTCTAACTTACTCTGGGTGTTGTTTTTAGTTTCAAAAGCAGTAGTATATTTTAATACAGATATTGCTGGGAATTGTCTGATTTCTGTACCCTGCAATAAAATGGTCAACTCTATACTGTCCAGTTGTTGTAGCTAATATCTGACCAAATTCACGATTGCAAATTGCTGCTACACTGCAGTTCCGGATTAGAATTAGTTTTTCACTTCTTTAAAATAAATGATTTTCTTTAAAATAAATACAATTTAAGGATACCAACAATGGTATTCAACTATACCACTGCAATAAAATTTAAATGCACAAATTCAAGAAAACCACTGCTGGGATTCTTAACATGTAAACAAATGCTTTTATAGACTTGATATACTGTAACCTAATAATAGTAGCTAGACAAATCATTTTTTTCCTGTAAGTTTTCACCTTTTGACAAAAAAAAATTGTATAATCACTTTTTATGGTTACAAGTCATTGTAAAACTAATGCAGGGATAAAGGGGTCTTAGCCTTTGAGGCTATGAAGATATCCTCAATAATATGAAATACTAAGTATTCTTGAGTGAGAATCATTTTCTCCTTGAAGCAAAATCATTTTTCTCTCTATGCTGTATGGGGCAGCATGCCATTTAGAATGCAGTGACTTTTCATGAGAGTCGCTAAAACGTGTTCAGTTCGCTCTGAGTGGCTGAAGTCCTCTTTATCTCAGCCCAGTGGCTAATAAAATTACAGTGTTAAGCAGTATCGAAGAAAACAACTCTGAAGATACCACTTTTAAAAGGAGCTTTGCCACTGCCTCTAGCGTCATGCCTGCCCAGAGATCATCAAAACTCATCTTGTATTTCTCAAGCTTTTCTTTCCTTTCCTTTTTTCTTGCTCTATCCTTAACAGCTTTTTAATTCTTTAGCCCATGGACACATGTCTAACCTCCAGGCCCAATCATTGATTTCTGTTTACTTCACATCATTCTGACCTTCAAACACTGGCCAGCGTTTCCTTGCTAGCAGAATGGATTGCACAGGGCTCTGAATGTCATGACTAGAGTTATTTCAGAAGCCTCACATCTCCCCTTCTTCCTGAGCCCTTTGATTCTGTAGAGCAATCTACTTACGCACATTGTTCTAAAACCCAGGGGACACTAGTAAATAATTGCTTGTGAATTTATTCATGCATTGGTGGATTCAGGAAGTAGCTAAAATACATTTATTTTCAACTGGTAGTGCAGAGCAACAAAAGGAAGTTATAAAAGTTTTGTTCTTCTCTACCTGCTTTTTATCCTATCTTCACATGTGTCTTAAAAGAAAACAACCAATAACATATGTGACAAACAAATCTATTGACAGAGAAAAATATGGAATGGCTAGATAGCTGATCATACATAAAAATTTGAATATACTGACACAAAAGTTCAGAAAGGGGTTAGTTCTATTTTTTCCCCATTTTATCAGCTCTATCTTTGTACAAAATGACAGCATGTACTTTTCATGAAAAAGCAGTGACATTTATTATTTAGTTAATCCCAAATGAATAACAAAAAATAGAATATATTGAAATTACTCAGTGTGTAGGTCCAAACACAGTAACAATAGAAATAATGTGCTTTTTTAAAAGAGAGAGAGAAAAGCAAGCTATTGAGAGGATTAAATCAAAGTGGTTGAGTGAGCTCTGAGCCAAAGCAAGCTTAGATTCCTGTCTAACTTGTAGTACATTTTAGGCATGTTATTTATCTTTCCTAATTCTTAGTTTTCTCATTTTAAATACTGAGATGAGAGCAGTAACTTTGTCATAGGCTTTTGTAAGTACCGTATTTTTCAGCGTATAAGACGACTGGGCATATAAGACAACCCCCAACTTATGAGAAGATTTTCCTGGGTTAAAAAGTCTAGACCATATGCAGCACAAAAAGGAGCCAACAGGAGACACTTGCAGTCTCCATCTGGCTCCATTGATGACCCCCAACGTTTGAGATTTTCCTGGCTTAAAAAGTCGTCTTATATGCTAGAAAATATGGTAGTAAATGGGTCAATGGACATTACACAGTAAGAATGACTGACATGAATGTTAAAAATTGCCAACATCAGCAAACTGGATCATGTCATCATCATTACCATTATTATCATAATACTGGAAGCCTGGTGCACAGATTCATGCACTGGTGGGGTCTCTCAGCCTAGCCTACAGGGATCAGATCAAAACCTGTTCTCCAACATCCACTGAGGGGTCCTGGATTGCAAGAGGGCGGTTCTTGGGTGACACACCCTGCAATCAGGCTCCTTCCTCTCTGGTTCTGGGTGCGTCACCTGAAAACCACAGCTGCCAAGTCACTGCAGTTCAGCATCTCCTGCATTGAGCGTCTGCCACTGGTGGTCATTGCACATCATAGCTATTGGCCTGTCATCCTGTCAGTCCATTGCTTAGGCTTTTATATATAGACTAGGGGCCTGGTGCACTGGGTGGTGGTGGGGGGGTTCCTCAGCCAAGCCTGCCCCCTCTCACATATTGGAAGCCCTCAAGGGGTGTCCTACTGATGGCTTAGGCCTGCTCCCTGCTTCCCTTGGGGAGCGGGCCAAATCTAGCCTCCCTTTGTGGAAGGCCAAGCTAATCAGGGGAAGTCACCAGCCCCATCACCCCACTGCTGCAGCCACTGCCAGTTACCACAGCCACCAAGTTGTCTTCATCATCAACACAGACTCCAGTCCCTTCACCATGAAGAAATGACAACTTTCTTTAGGCATTTTCAAGATGTGTCTTTTATAGGATATGCCATTTCTTTCTTTCTGTTTTTTTTATCCTCACCTGAGGATATGTTTGCATTGATTTTTAGAAAATGTGGAAGAGAAGGGAAAAACAGAGAAAAACATCAAAGTAAGAGGAATACTTTGATTGGTTGCCTCCTGCATATGCCCTGACCTGGGCCCTGGCCAGGGAGGAGCCTGCAACCTAGGTACATGCCCATCATCAGAATTTAACCCAGACCCTGCAGTCAGCAGGCTGAGGCATTATGCACTGAGCCAAACTGGCTAGGACAGGATATGACATTTCTTAGAACTCCAGCAGTGGACCTTCATTTTTTTTTCTCTAAGAGTGTGGTGGAAAAACCCTAGATCACCTTTTTGGATTCTTATTACCTAAGTCACTAAGAACATTACCAGTGGCATACAGAAAGCTTAGCCAAGAAAGGTGTTTCCTGTGTAGTTCACTCTGATCACCGGCTTCACCCCTGCCCCTCCAATCCCAGCTCCACCCCTGCCCAGGGCTGTAACCTCTGCCTGAGGCTGCAGGCCTGGGCAGGAGACCCCCAGGCTCCTGCCATTGCCAGCTCCACCCCTGTCCCACTATAGCCTATGGCCAAGGCTATAGGCCTGGGCAGAGGATCCCCAGACCCCTGCTTTGCTGGCTCTGCCTGTGCCCAGATGGCTGCGATCATAGGCTCTGACCTGTTCCTCTTATCACCAGCTTGGTCCCTGCCCAGGCCCTGAGATTACCGGCTCTGCCCCTGTCCCACTGCAGCCTCTGGCCAAGGCTACAGACTTGGGCAGGGAACCCCCAGACCCCTGCTTTGCCAGCTCCACCGGTGCCCAGACCCCTGTGATTGCATGCTCCACCCCTGCCCCTCCAATTGCTGGCTCTTCAGAGCCCAGGCCCCTGTGATCTCTGGCATTGCCCCTGAGGTCTCTGGCTCAGGCCTTATGCCTGGGTAGGGCACCCTCATACCCCTTGATCACAGACTCTGCCTTGCCCACTCCAATCACCAGCTCTGCCCTTGCCCATACCTGAGGCCTCTGGCGAAGGCCTCTGGCCTGGGCAAGGGACCCCCAGCCCCCTCTGATTGCCTGTTCCACCTCTCGGGCCCCCCGCCTCCCCCACCACCTGCCTGGCTAACAGGCCTGACCACTTCAGTGGCAGGGCTGAGCTGGACTGGACACTGCCATTTTGTGGCTATGGGCGCCGCCATCTTTGTGGCCATACAAAGGGCCATCTTTGTGATGGAGTGACACCTAATTTGCATACTACTCTTTTATTAGATAGGATTATCACTGTACTTCTTGTTTGCCTTATGATTGTTGCTTTCATCAGAAAATTAATTTCAAATATTTGCATAAGGTGTTGTTTAAAAGTAAACATTCAGAAATTAGAGACTATTTTTAAATCGTTCCTCCCCTGAAACAACTTGTATGATCACACGAACTTCGCTTCATCTTATCATCAGCTCTTTTACTTGTGAAACCAAACTCATTATATACCCTTTTTAGATTACAGTGAAGATGAACTGATAAAACTTGTGATACACATTAGGAACCTAAGTGTTAGTTTTCATCTCTGTTATTACTACTGTTATTATTTCATATATTCTTTTAATTTTCCCCTTCCTATATCTTCTTATCTCAGTTATTACATATCATAGATAAGGTAGTGCTCAGAATATTTTCTGCTAGATGCCTGAAAGAAAATACCAAAGAAATAAAGACAGTTATTTATTAAATTTTGTCCTTTTAAATAAACTTTAGGAAGTAAAAATACATACACTATAATGTCCTTTTTTAAGTGTGTATTCCAATGAGTTTTGCCAAATATGTGCATCCTTGGGACCATCATCATGGGTTCAGGGGCTTTTAAATTGACTTTTGACACTAATGGCATGACAATAATTTTTAGTGGAAAATGTAACTTGAAATGTAACAATTTGCACTGTTGGTATTCAGCTCCTAAACCTTGCAGGATTCAGAACATTGTAATTTTGCCCTGCACAACAGATATCAAACACTGTCTGACCCATGTTACATAACAATCCTATAGGTTAAATATAGGGGTACGAAGATTTAGAGAGAATGATCCCTGGGCCCTGATGTCCAGGTGGGTGACAGAAACTCCAAAAGGGTTTGGAGGCTCTAGGAGACAACCAAGGACAACCTGGCAGAACCCAGGAGGGCACCAGCCTCAGAGAATTCCTGCCTGCACAGTGTGGGTTATGAGCAGGAACAGAGAGATGAAAAGAAACAATGTACATACATGCACTAAAATATATTTGATTTGTATGTATTTTTGTGTATGTATAAGTAAATGTATTTGTATACTATTCTATGTTTTCCTTGAAAAATAAACAAAAACTTCCTTTTATGGGTGGTTTTCATGGGCACAGAGAAGCTGGAGGTGAGGAAGAGAGAAGAATGTCTTTGCCTTTTATTTTACACTAGAGGCCCAGTGCACAAAATTCGTGCACAGAGTGGGGATGGGGGATGGGGGTGGTGTCCCTCAGACCAACCTACACCCTTTCCAATCTGGGACCCCTTGGGGGATGTCCAACTGCCCATTTAGGCCCAATCCCTAAACGGGCAGTCGGACATCCCTTTCACAATCCAGGACTGCTGGCTCCCAACCTCTCGCCTGCCAATTGCCCCTAACCACTCCCCTGCCAGCCTGATCAATGCCTAATTGCTCCTGTGCCAGCCTGATTGCCCCTAACTGCCCTCCCCCTGTCAGGATGGTCCCCCACAACTGTCCTCCCCTGCAGGCCAGGGTCCCTCCCAACTGCCCTCCCCTACAGGCCTGGGTCCCCCCAACTGACCTCCCCTGCAGGCCTGGGTCTCTCCCAACTGCCTTCCCTTGCTGGTCATCTTGTGGCAGCCATCTTTGACCACATGGGGGAAGCCATCTTGAGATGGTCAATTTGCATATTACTCTTTTATTAGGTAGGATTTTTCTGATATCTATGTTTTATAATCTGAATATATTTATAATATTTAATTTTGAAAATGACAAACCCTATCTTCTGTTGCTTTTCTGTATTTTACATATGTAATAAAAGTTATCAAAAATAATGTATAATTTTCTATTTCAACTTATTTGTATAGTAGTTATTATTATTGCTCTGATTCTTTTTAGGGATAATACATGATGCCTTTGCTTTGCACCAGGTTACATGTCTGTCTGCCAGGTATTTGCAAAGAAAGTTCTAAGATTAGTCTTCTGATAATTGGAATAAGGTATTATCAGAGCTTTCCTTCTCCATTCTGGGGTATTGTTCATTGTCCTTACTTTCATAATTAATCAGTTTTAATTAATTTAATAGGTGACCCAGCATATATCTGGCAAATGTTTGGTGAATATAACCTCTCTATTCCACTAAGTTGAACAAAATGTTCCCTCATGCCCTGGCTGGTTTTGCTCAGTTAATAGAGCATCAGCCTGGGGACTAGAGGGTCCCAGGTTCAGTTCTCGTCAGGGGCACAGGCCTGGGTTGCAAGCTCGATCCCCAGCAGAGGGTGTGCAGGAGGCAGCCGATCAATGATTCTCATCATTGATGTTTCTATCTCTCTTCATCTCCTATCCTCTCTGAAATCAATAAAAATCTATTTTTAAAAAAAAATGTTCCCTCATGTTATTAAATTGCCCAGTATCTTCCATCTCCCAGATATGAGAGTAACAGAAGCAAAATAGTTCTTATAGAAAAGATTTATACATCCTATTTTCAGCCCACATCATAATATTAATAATATAAAATATTAGTAAAATATTTATAATAGATGTATTTATGAAAAAATCATCTAGCTCAGCCAGTGTGGCTAAATGGTTGACCTATGAACCAGGTCACAGTTCAATTCTCAGTCAGGGCTCACATGCCCAGATTGCAGGCTCAATCCTCAGTAGACAGCTAATCAATGATTCTCTCTCATTGTTGGTGTTTCTCTCTCTCCACTCTCCCTTCCTCTCTGAAATAAATAAAGACATATTTTAAAATAATCTAAATGCTGATATATTGCAATAGGATTTTTATATTTTAATATAATGGGTGATGTATTTTAGCAGATTTGTTATGTGAAATTTTTTATCAGTTACAATATCACATTACTTCCACTGAATTGAAATTTAAAGTGAAATTTTAAGTGTGGTTATGGTAAGAAGTTTGGGCTCAGTGTTAAATTTCATTTAAAGAGAACAATTATATATAAGAGCATGATGTAAAAAAAATCTTGGAAAAAGAAAAATTTTAAACATTTGTCATGTTTATCAATGGAATATTAATTAATTAGCAAATTAAAATTTGGGCCATTCACAACTGAAATCTCAAGCAAAGTTTTTAAAAGAATAAAGTCATTTATATTTACTTTCAAAGACACATCTTTGCACCAAGCTCTTATAAAGCAGACAATCTCTGCAATTGTTGTTCAAAAATCTAATATAATAAAAGAGTAATATGCAAATTGACTGTTACCTGAGACACCTAAGCCACGCCCACCAGCCAAGCCACGCCTCCCAGCCAACCAGAGCGGCTGTATGCAAATTAGCCCAGCCAAGATGGAGGCAAGCAGCCATGGAGCTAGAGCAAACCAGAGGCTTCTGCTACAACTGCCTGCCTAGGCTGGCTGAGCCTCTGCTCATGGCCACACCCACCAGCCAAGCCATGCCTCCCAGCCAATCAGAGCGGCTGTATGCAAATTAACCCAGCCAAGATGGAGGCTGGCAGGGCGGCTCTGCACTGGGAGCCTCTGTGGCCGGCATGGCTGTGCCAGGTGTGTCAGCTCAGTGAGGGGGGTGTCCGTCCTGGGGCCTCCTTGGAGCATCCAGGAGTGCCTATCCTGGGTCCGCTGCCTGGCTCAGCCCCCTGGGGGCCTCCTCGGGGCGTGTGGGAGCGCGAGGGCCTCTGTAGGGTGTGCAAGAGCAGCCAACCTGGGTCTGCTGCCTGGCTTTGCTCCCCGGGGGCCTCCTTGGGGCATCCAGGAATGCCTGTCCTGGGTCAGCTACCTGGCTCTGCCCCGGGGGCCTCCTCAGGGGCATGCAGGAGCACCTGTCCAAGGTCCGCTACCTTCATCCACCCTTCAGGGGCCTCCACAGGGCGTGCGGGAGCATCTGCTGCACAGTGCGGAGAATCCAAAGCCAGTCGGCTGCCCGGCTCCACCCCGAGTGTGTTTGCTCAGCAACAGAGCCCCACCGAGGGATCCTGCACCAGCAACCACCCCTGGCTCACCACCCAGCTCTGCGCCAGGTGTGTCCCCTCAGCAGTGGGGGCCCACCAGGCGTGTGCGATCGTGGGCCCTCCAGTGGGAAACGTCCAGGCCTGCACTCACCAGCCCTCCCGCCCCCAGTGCACGAATCCTGAAGGGGCTGTGGGCAGCCTAAAAATGGCCCTCAGTCCCTCACCCAGGCTGGCCAGGCATGACAGCAGGTGGACATCTCCCCCGAGGTGTCCCAGACTGCAAGAGGGCACAGGCCGGGCTGAGGGACCCCAACCCCCCGAGTGCACAAATTTTTGTGCACCGGGCCCCTAGTAATAACATAAAACAGTGTATTTGTGTGTGGATATATGTACAAGACACTGGGGGGGGGGTAGGGGAGGAGGAGGAAGGTCAAGGGGGAAAAATGGAGACTTATCTAACATTCGTTGTAATACTTTAAGCAATAAAACAAAATTTAAAAAAAATAAATGGTTTTATGGGGTTATGTAAAGAAACTGGGGGTGGGGATCAAGCTGTAACTCATGGCTATCACTAAAGAGAACTGGAGGATTGGTAGGTGAAAAATGGAAAATGGACTTTCACTCTTAAATCCACTCATTTGCATAGTGTTTGAATTATTTCACAGTAAGCAAACAGTCATGCAACATATTTGTTATGAAAACACAAATAAAGCTTAAATCCTACGGAGGGTTTATGATTTCCTAAACTCTTACTGCAAAGAAGCAAGAGTCTGCCTCTATTGAAATAAAACCTCAAACTGACAATCCTTATCTGTCACATGCTGTCAAGATAGTCACCCACACAGCCACTTTAAAATCCATTTGCAAACACACGGAGATGTTCTGGTTTTAAAAATAAATATGTGATCTTCCCCAGTTTGAGAGAAATGAGCCAGTGACCCCTAATCAGAGGCGTAGCTGGTGCCTTTGCAGAGTGCTCATTTATTTCTAAAGGCTGTGCTTCCTATGTCACCATGCAAGGCACTTACCTATTTTAGGAGGAATGGGGATGTTGGTGAGGATGCTTAAGAGTACAATACTCCCTGGAGAAGTGATAAGAAAGGTCCTACATGGAATGACCATCTCCTTGAGCCGCTGAAAGCAGAGAGCTTGAACTCTCCTGAGAAGAGTGCCTACTCTGCAAAACCAGCCCATTGGTCAGTAAGAACACTTACTGGCTGCTCTCTTAAATGAACCACAATGCATTGTCTGGATGAAACTACCGCAATCTAATGCCTGGTGCTAGGAAGTTTGACTGGAGTGCAGTGTGGAACCCCAACATGAAAAATGAAATAGATGAATGAGGACAGTCAGAAGGCAGGGTACAACAAACGAAAGCCATCTGAAGGAAGAAGGAAATCCTTATCTAATTCGGTTTATAGTACTGCCCCCTAAAGGATGGATAAGTCACATGCCCCTTGTGCACCAAGCAGATATTTAAAATATGCTCTTTCTTGCCTCATTTGAATTTTTTTTCTAGACCTTTTTTCTAGAATGATGTTTGACTGAGCCTTAATTAATCCCTATCTTGGCATCTAGTTTTTGTGGGAAGATTAACTCCAGATGGGAGTGGAACTCTGAGTGAGCCGATCGTGGTAATTTTCAAAGAATTCAGAAAAATAGTGAGAATTTGTACCTGCTTGTAAACGTCTTTCAAACTGGACCCCATGATCCCTCCTCCTGATATTCATGCTTATATGTAATCCCCTCCTCTTGTGTGCGGGTTGAATCTGATGTCTTGCTTCTAATCAATAGAATAGTGATGGAATATTGCTACTAGATTGTGTTATGAAGGATTTTAGCAAACATCTTCTCTCCCCCTTTCTCTCTCTCTCTCTCTCTCTCTCTCTCTCTCTCTCTCTCTCTCTCTCTCTCTCTCCCCTCATTTCTCTCACTTGGCCAATCTGGTCAAGCTAGCTGCCATGTTTTGAGTTATCCTAAGGGGAAGACAACAAGGAAAGAAAGTCAGGGAAGCCTCTGTCCAATTGCCACCAAGTAACAGGTTCTCAGGCTAACAGCAGCCCACTAAGAACTGAATTCCGCTACCACCCAAAGCCTCAGGGATGCAAACACTCTCTTATGAAATGGGATGTCCCAAGGGCTCAGGAGTTATCCCCTGGTCAAGAGCAAAACTTGAAGACTTTTCAAATATGCAGGGTTTTAGCAAACACAGGCTTGCTAAATTAACTCTCTCTCCTGCACTGTCCTTTTGGAGGTTATTTACCATGAAAGCAAAGGAATTCTGGATTAGATGATGTTTGTAACAAGGGCCTCCAGGTCACAGCAAAAAAAACCGGATCGGCTCATTGGGTTGAAACTCCCACACGACCCAGATTCGTACTGTGTAGAAAATATTTGAACATTTCCCCGTGAATGAAAAGATCTTTACAGTGCATCAGTCACATTAGGAAGTATGAACTCCCAATCTCCTCACACGTCTGTTTCTGAATCCATCGTTTAGTATTTTTCCTTTATTTCCAAAAGTAAGACATCTAATTCTGGTATCTGTACCTGGCAGGGAAAAAAAATGGTGGATTTCTAACTAGAGAGGTATCGCAGAGCCCACTGGATCGGATACAGTTATGTACGCATAGAGCTTCACTTCCAATTGGAAGTAAGGATCCCCTACTCTCGAAAGCAAGGAGAAAAAATACAATTTAAGAAACGTTGACGAAGCTGTCATGCTTCAGATGTCACAGAATACTAGTACACTGAGGACACAGGTAATATTATGGATAAGAACTCATTCTTTAAGACAAGTGGAAAAGGAGGCTAAAAGGTGTTCAAATGATTCAGGAACCAAACTACCTTAGCAATGTTCAATGTTTTCTGTGTGTGTGTGTTTTTTTTTTGTAGGGATTTTTTTCATCACCTTTAATCATAACCAAGTTTGCCTTGAAAAGGAGGCCTAGCCATTACTACCTAATTTTTCCTGAAAGTGAAAAATGAATCTTTAGTTTCTGATGTTTTCCATATATCCAGAAATACCTTTGATGTTGTGTATTTGCTTAGATACCGGAACGATCCAGATTTTCTTCAGGGAATCAGTTCCACAAGAAAGGATACTATTACCTGAGACAAATTGCTGTGTGATCGAAGGAGAGTTGATTTTAATTATTGTTGGTACAGTATACTCATTAAAAAATGCATTGACTCCGCATAACACTATGTGCTCATTCAGATGTTACAGTCACACTAAAGCAACAGGCTTACAGGTCAGTGCTTTGCATGGGTGTTGCAATGAATGAATCTCTATTTTCTGGTGAAATCGACTTCCTATTATGGACAACTGCGGGTTATTTTTTATTTTCCTCTCTGATTAATAGAAATCGTCTTGTTTTCTTCAAAGGGGAAGCTCTTTAGTGATTATAAACTTCCCACATTTTTTTTGTAATGACGGTTTTGTTTTTCCTGTAGATATTTGATAGGAAGCATACTTAACTAAGAGAACTGATTAATTTATCTCCAGGAAATGACATTTCCTGGCAATCTTCTTTAAGTCCTTGAATGTATTTTAAGGTTCTGTGGGCCCCATTAATTCAGCTATTTTCTGTTTTGTTAATCCTCACCCGAGGATATTTTTTCCATTGATTTTCTTAGAGAGAGTGGAAAGGAAGAAGAGAGGAGGAGAAAGAGAAATATCATTGGGAGAGAGGCACATTGATTGGTTGCCTCCTGCATGTGACCCTACCAGGGCAGGGATCCTGCAACCCAAGTGAGAGCCCTTGACCTGGAATTGAACCTGCAACTCTTTGGTCTGAGGCCCAGTTGTCTAACCCAGCCAGACTGAGTAACCCAGCCAGACTCAGCTACTTTCTTTTACCCATATCTTATTCTCTGTGTCTCTCTCTTTCTCCCCATTATATTTACACATCACACATACACTGCTTTCTTCCACTTTAAACATTTTAGAATTATTTTGTCTAAATTAATAACAGTACAAAAATTAATAACAGAGCCTTCAACAATAGTAGAGCTGGATGAATTAGAAAGTCAAGTACTATACTGTGCAGACTCTTGTGAGTTATTGAGTCCATCTGTGCTCTTAGCCAGCATATAAGGAACCTATTGAACCTATTCGAGCAAATGACATTGACCTCCCTTAGGAGCTGTTGATGGAAGAAACGGGACATATACAACTCAGTGACTAGGCTTTAAGTTTGAATCGCAGGGACATCCTTTCCCTGCTGCTGCCAATCAGGCACCCTTCCTTAGATCTTTATCCAACTAGTTTTCCTTAAAAAATTAGTTATTATGTACACAGTGATCACTTACTGCTCACTGTTCCAACAGTGAGCTTCCAACATATTATGGATATTGTGGCGCTGGGACCCCTTGCTCTTTTGGACGGCCTCCTCTCCAACCCTCTAGCCACATACATTACAGTCATTAGCTACTGATCTTCCATTCTGCAAAACCTTTGCAGGAAAGATGCACATACATTTTTTTTACATTTAAAGGGGTCTCACTGAAGAGACTAAATAACAATGCCATTTTCATGTAAGAATTAGCATGTCCATTATTTTATTAACTGGCTTTAATATCAATGCACTCCTACAACATAAGGCATATCTCTGAAGTATTGTTCTAACATTTCAGGTTGGTCTCTGACAGGCAGCAGAATGAATGTATCAGGTTTTACATGATTTAAAATAAAATAAAAAATGGTTCTTAAAGTGTTTAAATTGGTCAGAAGCGCTCCTTTATTTTGAGAGTAAATCTTACCTGCTTATAATTTTTCGTACCCATTTGATTGGATGAAATAAACATTCTTTTGCCAAGTGCAATGATGTAGGATGTGTTCATTGAAAAGTTTGTTTTCAGAAGTTCTCAGTCACATAAGTGAATTCATTGTGTATTTTGACATTTGGGGAGATAAACTCACCTCCGTCAAAATGCTTTCACACAGTGAGAAGAGAAATTCCTCATATTCCACATCGTTGATTTGATTCGTGGCCTTCTCTACTGTTGAATCTCTGTAATTTTTTTTTTTATTTCAGTCAGTGTATGCTTAATTTCTGACTGGTCCTTTTTTTTATGTCTTTGAGGCCCAGCTGGGAGGCAAGGCAGGCTCGTGCTAGTGCAGGGTCTTGGGGCATGCTGACCCAGCCGCAGCTCTTTTGGGAGATTTTTAGCAAAATCTGAAGCCTGAGCCAGGACAGGCCATTAATTTGGAAAAGCTGCTGCAAACAGGCTGGGTTGAGCTACAAATTGGATGGGGTGGGGTCTCAGGGAATCACCAAGGAGGAGCAAATTGTGTGAGCCAAGCTGATGGAAGCAGATATTGCTGCCAGTTAGTTCTGTGGCAGGGAAGCTCCAGCCCAGGAGCAATGACCCCTGTGAGCACCCCTGCCCGGAAGAAAGAAGCCTGGAGTTCCTGCCAATCCAGTTCCTCCCTGTATGTTTCTGGGTCCTGCAGAACGGCTGCCTGGTGCTGGAGCTCAGAGGAAGCTGGACCTTGTAAGTTCGTACCTGATCCTTTAAAAGGAACAGCCAGGTCTCCAGCAGCCATGTCACTAGGCTCCAATCCCGTTGGTTTTTACAGCCCGTGGTTGCAGGAACTTCTCTTCCCAGCCCTGGGAGCCTGGGCTGGGGGTCTGGTGTGGTGCTGGGACCCCTTGCTCCTTTGGACGGCCTCGCAGAGATAATGTCCCTCTCTATTAAAAAAGCCACACGGGTTGGAGCTGGACCAGCCCATTCCTCTCCTCCTCCCCTCTCCTCTCCTCCCAGTATCAGTGTGCTTTCTCTTTTTCCTTCTCTAGTTGTAGGACTTCCATTTAGCCAGGTTTCAGGTGGTTCTGGATGATGGTTGTTCTGTGTTTTGTTGTAATTTGATATGGTTGTGGGAGGTGGCGAGTATAGGTGGTTATCCAACCTGCTATCTTTGTTCTTCTATTCTCTATCTTTTAAACACAAGAATGAAAGCTCCATGGGGCAGACAGTGTCTTATCATTCTCATAACTTTATCTCCTGTACTTAGAATAATACCCACCATAAAAATAATTATTTTTTAATGCATACATGAATAAAAACTATTTTGTAAAGTTAACCTAATTAATGTTCACAATAGGCCTCTGAGACACAGAAACTGAGGTTCTGAGAACTTTGTTTTATGTTTTTACTAGGGGCCTGGTGAACAAAAATTTGTGCACTCGGTGGGGGAGGGAGGTCCCTCATCCTGGCCTGTGCCCTCTCGCAGTCTGGGACCCCTCAGGAGATATCCACCTGCTGGTGTGCCTGGCCAGCCTGGGTGAGGGGCTGATGGCTGTTTGTAGGCTGGCCAAGCCCCCCAGTGGGAACCCTCACCCCATGGGGGTGTGGCCAGCCTGGGTGAGAGACTGAGGGCCATTTTCAGGCTGCCCATATCCCCTTCAGGGTTCAGGTCCCTACTGGGGTGCCTGGCCAGCCTGGGTGAGGGGCTGAGAGTCATTTTCAGGCTGCCCACAGCTCCCATTGACCCAATGTCCCAGAGAGGCTGGCTGGAATCATGTTTCTGAGGTTTTTTTATCTTCTATAATTGAAACTTTGTTACTTTGAGCAGAGGCCTAGGCAGATAATGAAGCCTCCTGTTTGCTTCAGCTCTGTGGCTTCTATAATTGAAACATTGTTGCCATGAGCAGAGGCCCAGCTGGTCTAGGCAGGCAGTTACAATGGAAGCCTCCTGTTTGCTCTAGCTCCATGGCTGCTGGCTTCCATCTTGGCTGGGTTAATTTGCATATAACCACTCTGGTTGGTTAGGGGCATGGCTTGGCTGGTGGGCATGGCTTATGTGTCTTGGAGTGATGGTTAATTTGCATATTACTCTTTTATTAGAGTAGATTTCTTTTGGTAAGGCATGGATCTCATGAGACTTAAAGCTATGATTACTACTCTAACCTGGAAATTTTCTTATCCACTTAGGACTGTTATTCCCAAATGATATATATATTTAAAATCTGTTAAAATGGATAATTTGGCAGTATAATTGGGAAAAAATTGTGACACTGTAGAGTATATGGAACCTAAGTGTTTTCCAGTTTTCTATAGTGCCTCCTTGTGCAAAATATCCCAAACACAAGACAAAAAAAAGCACAAATTCATGCCCAGTATCCTGGGTGACTGTAGGAATAAAAATAATAGTAACAATAATAAAAATAATATTGATAATAGCTAATATATACACAAGGTTGGCTATGTACCAAGCATTATTCTAGGAAACAGGAACTGTGTGTGTTTAAATACTCATGGAAATCAAATCCAGTCCCTCTCAAACATTTCCAAAGCCTTCACAGAAAGTGTCATCCACCACCTTTTATGCTGAATAGCTTTCTAGGTCTTCCCTCTGTTTTATTGCCTCCTCCCCAACCCCGCAGCCACATATTTCTCTAGCGATTTTCAAATGCTTTGCTCTAAAGCAGCGATATATTTTTCCATGCTATTTCTTCAAAATATATAAGAAAAAAGCTATAAGGATGTAATAAATTTCCAAAAATTTCTGGAATAGTTGGAAGGCAACTTGTAAAAGAAAAGCAAGCTTACATTGATTAGACATCTCTACTCTACACTCCATTAACTAAAATACATGCTAGAGTTCACTCTTTCTTCTATGCTGACTGCACACACCTGTACATATTTCAGCTTTGGAGGTTTAATTTGCAAGTGATATTTGAATAAATTGAAACGTAAGACAGGTGATTGTATAAGGATTATAACATTATTTCGTGTCACCAGGTAGCAATAAGAGGGGAAAAAAAAGATTGCAACAAGGATGCAGGGTGTTGAGCTTGCCTTGTCTGTTGAATTCAGTAAGAGTTTCCCATCTTGTGGGGATATAGATTGCTTAGAATTTAGAGGAAAAAATTTCTTTGTATGAATGGGGACATTTTGCTGGATGGTGTGGAGCCTCCACATAGTTTCCCCAGTGGTGCCAGTCTTTGGAAGAAGACTAAGAAAACTTCATAGCTGTTGGTACACTGCAGTGACTACCAATTCTCTCTAGGTTCCTGGGTAAGACTCAGAGTTGCTGGGGAGCTCAAATGATTTGCTCACCTTGACCAGAAGTAAAAGAACCTCTCCACTACTTCCCACCAAAATGACAGAAAAGGGGGATCAGAACTCCCAGGAAGGGTGTGAGTTGGCATTGAGTTTTAGGTCGGTAAATAGACTTAGCCAAGAACAACATATCCAACCATGGTGAAAGCAAACACAGCTTGTACAGGATATGGCATATAATGTTGTAGAATCTGTATCAGTTCATGGAAAAGTGGAATGTTTAAATTTGATATAAACAAAGAAATAGTTACTTTATGAGAGCAACATAGGGGAGAGAAAACGTTTGAAGAATAACGTGTGCTAAAGCTTGGTCTTGTCTCTGGTGTGGAGGCCCTACTTTAAATCAAAGGATGATAGAAATCCAGGGGGATTTGATTATCACAGAATAATATGCTACATCTGAAGATCTTGTGTCAAGCTATTACTCATGAGGCTTTTTTCTTCCAAAACTGACTTGAGCACCTCCCTTCATCAAATGGAAAATGAATGTCAAAACACATAAGGTCACCATTACAAAAAGGGATTCTACTGGCATATACAAAGTCTTTCGGCTTGGCAGTGGCAAAATCTATAATCCTGAGATAGAGAAAGAAAATCTGTTTGTTTGCCTCAGAGCTTATATGGATATATATGGTCACAGCTAGACTCTCAGGCCATTTCTGGACCTCATTCAAGATCTCAACTAGGAAGAAATGTCACCCAGTATTGCAATACTATACAAGTGATTCAGTTCAGGGTTTACAGATGGTCCCAAATTTATGGTGCTTCGACTTAACAATTTTTCAACGATATGATGGTGAAAGTGCTATACGCATTCAGTGGAAACTGTGCATTGCATTTTGGTCTTTTCTTGAGCTAGTGTTAGGCAGTAAGGATCTCTTGCGATGTTGGGCAGCAGCCAAGAGCCATAGCTCCCAGTCAGGCACATGATCACAAGGATAAACAACTGATTCTGTACATTGTATTTCATTGTGTTGAGTGATTTTACCCAACTCTAGGCTAATGTAAGTGGTTTGAGCATGTTTAAGATACACTAGGGTAACCTATGCTTTTCAGTAGTCTAGTAGTATTAAAGGCATTTTGACTTACAATTTTTTCAGTTATAATTGGTTTATCAGGAGGTAACCCCATCAAAAATGGAGGAACATCTATATTTATAAATATGCCAGGAAAGTTGCATACTTCCTCTAAAAATATGAAAGATGTAATTTCAACTGTGATATATTACCATTTATTTAAATTGTTATAATAGGGAAGTAATACCACGTAAGATTTGCAAAAAATAATATAAATTGTTGCCCCGACCCGCGGGACATGCAACGTAGGGACTTCCGCAACGGTTCCTGCAAGGGAATGAAAGGATAGGAGACGCGAAGAAATGGAGGCAAGACAGGGTTCTGATCAAGCCTCAAAATTTTATTTGTTCAGCAGAGCAATATATACTTTAGGAGATGGGGGTGGGTGAGGAGGTTCATGGGAATTAGCCTATCTGCAGACTCTGGAATGGCAGTCGTTACTTCAGGGCAGTAGTCTATCTTTGGCTGTAGGCCACAGGTCTGGTAACTAGAAGGTTTTACTAAAACTTTTTTTTAAGTTAGCTTTGTATAATTCAATCTCTTTTATGGTTCCCAACAAATTGTCCAATGAAAATCTTCAGATTAAATTACAAAAATGCACTGGAAATCTTTATTTCATTCTAATATGAAAATTATATCATGCATAATATACTCTTTTCAAAGACTGCTCTTTTTTAACTCATCGTTTCTATTTATTTAAAAATCTTTTATTGAAATTTTCCAACTCCTTTTCCAGACTACAAAATAGTGGAAACCCACCAAAATGGTTGGATAATGTCTTAAATCAAAATATATGAGTCGTTAGTATTGTTTAACAATTAGCAAATCTGTTGTTGTCTTGTTAAAGAAACTACTAGCTATTTACAATTATGGTAAACATTACTTTCATATATCTGTACATATATATGATCTAAAAATAATTAAGTGAGACTTACTAAAAAGCATAAAGTCTAACATTGTTATATATTCTGTTTATTCTTTCTGGTTCATATTTGTTTTAAGTGATATCTAGGTTGGTCAGTATTCTTAGAAGAAAATCATCAGTTGAATCAGAAAATCAGTCCATCAGATAAGTGAATCATTCAATACTTATTAAATATGGCATTTAAAAATGTGCACCAAGTTAACTGCTCTTCTATTGAACTGAATGAAATATTCTATATATGAGAGATAAGTTAGACACAGCAATGTGAAACATGTCTTATTGTATTATTGCTTAAAATAGAATTCATTTTATAATTGAAATATAGCAAATTCGGTGTTATTATTGGATGCTAGGTTTTATCAGAAAAATAAACAAAAGTCAATTCTCAAATTTCTTCTTAGAGAAATTTGAGAATTGGGTACCTTGACTACCACTGCAAAGTCAAAATACTGTAGTCTAGGGAAGTTATTAACTTGATAATATTTATCAAGTTATGGGAAACATCCTACATCTTCAGTTTCCTTAAATTATCCAGGTGAAGTATAGAAGAATCCTAGACTTGCTGAAATCCTTTATTTGCCCAATATATATCTATCTGTATGCTGACACTCACATGGACTTTTTTACTTCAGATGTACTGAAACATAATGAGCAGTTACGATAAATAATCCTTCCCTGACGTATAAGGCTGAGCAGTCAAATGCACTGGCAGCATGAGATACATCAAACATGAAACATGCAGAAATGGCAGGAAGGGAAAACCAACAAGCAAAAGCATGAATTGAGGTGATAACAGTGAATTGCATGGAGCTTTGCTCAAGTACTGAGTATGTTTCTTAGTCCTCTCCCGAGGGATCTTCTCACAGCGATATTTTCCGTGAGCTCTGATTTCCAACAAAGCTGTTACTCTAAGAGTTTCCCTTCCTATGCCCCTTTGGTTCCTTATGTCGATTTTTATTCATAATGTAAGTAAGAGAGAACACTTTATCTGTGGTAAGCTAGAATTTTGGTGCACCATTTTAATTCATATAACATTACTGTATCATTGCATCTCTATTTTATAGAGGGGGAAATTAAAACTTGAAAGCTTTAGTCGTTTGTCCAAAGTCCCACAGCAATTAAGTCGGGGAGATCAGATTTGACCCTGATACCAATGGCTGATTTAGGGCTTCTGCCCTGGCACACCCTGTTATGCTTCCTTTTTACACATGGGGAAGTTCCTTTTGCCTCTGAATTCCGGGGATAGCTCATTAAACTGGGATTAGAAGAAAGGCTCTCAGATTCACTCCCCATGAACCATCAAATTCATTCCCCATGAACCATCATAATTTGGACCATTGCAAACATTTTGTGCACATTATATGAAAATAATACGCAGTTTAAAATCAGAAGCTCAAAGTTTGTGCCTCTGACACCTACTAAGAGTATTGCTTTGAACAAAGTTTCCTGCTGTTTTGAAGTCTGGATTTCCATACTTATAATACAAACATAATGCTTATCTTAAATAGTACTATTTAAAAGTACTATTAGATGACATTGAGTATGAAAAGTCTTTATAAACCTATGCATTGCTTGATATGAACTACCAAGTAGACGACAGTCTGTGACCGATTGGATCTTTCTCCACATACAAGGTGAAAAGGGAAACTGACCCCTTTAGTGTATTCTTAAAAGGAAACAAGGCTGCGTCTTATGTGCTATGCCAGGGAAGTTCTTAATTTATCATTTAAAAATGGGGAGGGGGGGAGAAAACCTCCAATGAGATGTCATCCTTATAAATCCATCCCAAGCCTTAAATTACTTGCTTAAAAGCAAGAGAAACATACCTCTTCAATCAAATGAATCCTGAACTTGTATTTCCCTGATGTGTGACCCTGATGGTTGGCGTATCTTCTCCGAGTATATGCATATCTTCTTTGTGAAGTGTCTGTTCAAGTGTTTTGTACCCATTTTTATTTTTATGTATGTTTATTGATTTGTGGATTTTACATATGACAAAGATATACTTTATCATATATAAGTATATGTGTTATTTATAAAATGTGTCTTGGAGCAGATATTTATGATTTCTCCCAGGAGAGTCTCATTTCCTCTCTTTTATCATATTTATGTGGTACAAACACATTTTCAGTCTGAGCTTATCTTTTTAAATGTAGCTTTTGATAAAAGTTCTTAATGCTGTTGAAGTCAATTAGTTGTGATTTTTTATTATTTTTAGAAACTTTTAAAATTACTTTTTACGTTTAGATCCGTGATTTATCTCATAGATTTTTATCTTATGTTTGGTATGAGGAAGTGTTCAGGTGTATTTTATATTTTCCATATATACTCCTTGTAGTTCTGGAAGTCCAATTTCTTTCATTTTTGCCCAGTAAAATCCCTCTGCCTATGGCAGCCTCACTCCTCTGCTAATGTGCAGGGTCAACACATGCTCCCCACCTATCGCCATGGCAACAGATTTCTGTTCCCCCAGAGAGAGATCATTGCTCTCTGCCATTTAGTTCCTTTAGACATTATTACATGTCGGGCTCTCTGAAATCTTTAAATAACAAAGATTTTGCTTACATATTTTTGGTAGTTTTATTGTTGCAGTGAAATTAATATTTAAAATGCATTAATGTATTGTTTGAAAGTTTATTTTTAGTATTTACCCAATGTTTTACATGACTGCAGTAAGGTGTCAGGGTGTCTTCTACCATATCGCTAAGAACAGAAGGCCATTTTGTTCTCTCTCATCTCATGATATACTAGAAGCCTGGTGCATGAGATGCATGCACTCAGGGGGACCCTCAGCTTGGCCTGCACCCTCCCACAGTCCAGAAGCTCTCGGGGGATGTCTGACTGCTGGTTTAGGCCTGCTCCTAAGCCATTGATCAGTCAGTTGAACATCTTTAGTGTTGCCACGGAGGACGGAGAGGCTCCTGCCACTGCCACTGGGCTCACTAGCCATGAGACTGGCTGCTGGGTTTCTGGCTGAGCAGCAACCTTGCTGTGGGAGCCCACTGACCACCAGAGGACAGCTCCTGCATTGAGTATTGCCCCCTGGTGGTCAGTGTGCATCATAGCGACCATTTGTCCTGCTGTTCAGTTGATTTGCATATTACCCTTTTATTATATAGGATGTGCTCTTGCTCACCATCTGGTGTCCAGATGCTTGAAAGCTGAGATCTTCAATAAGTGACCAAACAGCATCTGGGATATTGTCTGAACATTGGTGACTTAAAGATCATAATACACTGAATGTCTAGTTCCCTCAAGTTCTTTTTCTTTTATTTTGTAGGGGATATAGAGTTACTCATATTCTTTACCCTTGAGAACACTAACCCAAGTAATAGCTTGAACCTAGTGATGGCTTATTCATGGTTCCAAAATTACCTTCCATGTAATTTTCCAGAAAGGTGAAAACAAAGTATTACCCAGTGAACTAAATTCTCAGCAGGGGAACCAAATTTTAAGCTGGTTGCCATGGTAATTCCATTTCTGTATGTAATTCTCGCTCAACTTAGCTTGATGGCATTTGGACTGAGTAATGAAATGGAAGGAAAGGACTGATGATTTTACTTTGAAAATATCCACAATTAGAAGCGTACATATTTCGCCCCTTTCTTTTACCCTCTCCTCATTTCTTTCTCCAAAGACTACTACTTTTACAATGAGTATGACAATTCTAGTGGATGTATCCATGTAAATGCCTTTATATCAAGACTACCAGGAGGTCAGAATACTTTACTTAACAGGTTAAATTCTTGGACAATGATCATTCATGGGTCACATGTAGTAGCTTTTCAACATATTTTACTTTGACCTAATTATGATCAGTTAAACTATATAAGGGTCATTTTTCATGTCAAAATTAAAATGTTCACCTAATCTCTATCTTGAGTGACTGGGCTTACAAATTTGATATGAATACTTAAAGTACATCCTACTTTCTGTTTTTTACCATAGCATCAGCATCTCCTCTGGAGATATAGATGTATGATGTCTGTCTATCTATTTATCTATCTCCATAGGTTATTGTTTTCCAGATGTGAGATGCTGTCATATATATTAGAAAAATCTGCCACAAATATTTATAGTTACGGTATATATGAAAATATGAGAAAACCAAATGACCACTCAAACACACTTCAAAAAACATTAAAACAAAAATTTAGGTTACTAGCTGTGTGTGGGCTTGGCTTGTTTATTTCCCTTCCAACACACATTCTTTCTTCCTCAAACAGAAATGTAATAATTCTGCATGTTCCTTGGAATATTGATGTAAGGATCAGCTGAACATGTCTGTAAAAAAAAATTAGCAAATGCACTTTCTTATAATTGTAGATGGCTACGGGACTGTGCACAACCATAGTTTTTGCAGTCCTATCACTCAAATCCCTAAATACTATTTGTGAACGACTTCTTTGTGTAATCAAGTAAGTAGAGGAGAATGGAAGATTGTGCCAATTCAACATCTAGTATAAACACACAGAAATAACCCTCGTAAAGACTGTATTCTAAGAAGGTACTACTTATCTGGTTCCCACCTTCAGCAGTATAGTCTTTAGCAAAATAATCAGTTTGGACTTATTTCAGCTGGCTATATTTTACTGACTAGTGGGTTCCTTTAATTATAACTATATAAGGCAACTAACAGCTTACTGGATGACAATTAAATCCATACTAAGGAATGAGAAACTTACAAATGTAATTGTAGAATTGATTCTAAATATATTTAACAAATTATAAATACTTCATGACTTCTGCTATAAAGTTCTAGTCCCCTTTTATTAATGAACCGATAGATCACTGCCAGAGTTGCTAAAGAGAGCTTGTTTTCTTTTCTCTCTTTTTTTTTCTTTTTGGTTATGTGTCACTTTTCTGGTTCAGCCTCCATTTCTTCCAGATTTCACTTATTTGTGTTCCAGATTATTCTTGTACCATTCAGTCCACACTGTAATAGATTGGTTTCTTTTCTCAGGGGCCTTGTTCCATCTGAGGAGGATGTTAACTCTTTTATGCATTGTACATTTCTAGGAAGATCTCTCTTCAATATGCTCTAAAAATGTGTACTGGTTATTTGCTAAGTGAAAAAATATTTTTCTCATCTTT
>PVJC01016537.1:16993-33713 GCA_004026665.1 Murina feae | reverse complement strand
CCCCCCCCACCGCCCCCAAATATTGACACCCTGGAAGCAGCTAAGTCCCTTTTTGTTTCTTGTTTGTGCAGAGGGGTTTCCAAGAGTCCTCCCCAGCCCCCACCCCACCCAGTGACGTCAGTGGCATTCACTCCGGACTCCTGGCCTCTTATCATTTTTGTTGTTGTTGTTGTTGTTAAAACTTTTCTCGGAGGCGAGGTGGGGGTTGAAGGGTGGGAGAAGGAGCGATTCAAAGAGACGGTGCCCAGGGGGGAAATAGCAACAAGATTATGGTCCCTTCTTTCCGAGGCAAAGCTTAAGAAGGTGCTAATCCACTCGGCCCCTAATTGAGAGGTTGTAAAAATGATATTCGCCTCCAGTTGGACAGCCTCTGGGCCTCCTCCTCCCCCCTTGCTTATGCCCAGTGGACTTGAATTCAAGTCTCTTAAATGCTTGTTTGAGAAGTAAAAAGGGGGAGAAAAGTGACGCCGACTCTCGTTGGTCTGAGACCTGGGCCCGCTGCCCCACGTCCGGGATCCCGGGATCGGGAGAAGTCTCGGTCCTGCGAAACCTCGCTCCGGAGCCGCGGACCCGAGAGCCTGGCGCACCTGCTTGTGGCCTGCGGGTTGTCCTGGCGCCGAGTGCATCTGGGCCGTGGGAAGAGCGGCTCCCAGGCCGAGGAAGTGCACGGGTTGTGCTGCCCCGACCCTGGCCGCGGCTCAGGAGGCCTCCGCGCTCCCCAAGCTCTGCCCAAGCTCCTCCGTCCGGGCTGGGGACGCGAATGGGAGGCCCACACTGGGCCCGGCGGCCAGCAGCGGCCTCATGTCCTCAGATCCCAGGGGCGGCTATCGTACCATTAGCGGTGAGTTCCGAGCGTACAGATTCCTTGGGTGAGCTCTGACTTCCAACACTTTTCCTAAGTCAAGAGGAGTCAAGTGTCCCCGGTGGGGGCTTCGTTTTGGCCTCCCTGCCTCTGCTCTTCCAACCCCACTCTTCGCCGGGTCCTGGGGGGTATCCCCCATCCCTTGCAGGCCCCGTTCCCTGTGCTGGGGCCTGCAAGCTCCGAGGGAGCTCCAGACTTCTCAAGACCAGGCAGCCACTCTCTCTCCCCTGTCACCTTAACTGCGGCGCCAAGGGGTGCCTTTGGAGTGCACTGAGGTGTGCCCTAATTGTCCAGCGTTCAACAAATGGACTTCTGGTGTGTGGTCAGAAGAGAAAAGCCATCGACTTACTTTCCTCCCCGGGTTTTCTGGCAACAGTTGAAGGGGAGCCGCCTCCGTGGACTAAGCAGACCCAAGAGAAGGAATCGTGGTGCCGAAACACCTGCACCACACACGGATACTAACGCACACCGACATGGCCGGCGAGGACACACACACACACACACACCACGCAGTCTCCCCCGGCACGGGTCATCTCCCTCCACTTCAGACCCGACATCCTCCTCCCCTCCCATCCCCCCCCTGGAACCCCCTCCTCTCGGGCGCCCGGAAAAGCAAGCGCACTTAGTCAACAAATGGCACGTGGGAGAAGTTGGTGAGTGTTTGGTGAGGACTCTTCAGGGCTTTTCACAAGAACCCTCTGTACACAAAGTAAGTGGCGTGTTTGCTCGGGCCTCTCCAGCCCGGCTGTGACTCCGCTCCGCTGCGCTCGGCGGCTTCCGAAAGGACAGAGAACAGAAGAAAGGGCCGGGGCAGCGAGGGTGGGGTGATGGGCAGGCTCGGGAGGCCTGGACTGGGAAGGCGGCCCGGCCTCCCCGAGTTGCCAGCCTGGCGGCCTCTTCTCTGCCGAGGTTTCGCCTCGGCCGTCGCCGGAGTGTTGCTGCCGAAACCCAACGCTGCTGACACCCTTTTCCCCTTCTCCCCGGCCGCCAGGTGGGCTAGGGCGCGGCCACTGCTGTGCTCAGGGTCGCAGGGCCCCGGCGAGGACCTGGTTAGGGGCGGGAGCGAGGGCGGGCGGGGCCGGGGCGGCTGGCCAGGCTGCGCTGCAGACGCCAAGAAAGGGCTGCGTGGAGCTGCGGGAACTTGCTCCCCACGAGTTGGGAGATCCGAGCCCAGTTGAGGGAGGTTCGGGGGGCGCGACCCCCGCGTCCCGGCGGCCTTCACTCGACCCCGCAAGTCAGCGGCCACAGGGCGGGCCGCGCGGACTCCCAGGGCGCTCGGAGCCCTGCGAGGTCGGCGAGCACCAGCTCCCGAGCCCGCACGCGGGGGGCCCAGCGCCGGGGAGAGCAGCCGCGACCCACCGGCGGAGCCGAAAACAAGTGTATTCATATTCAAACAAACGGACCAATTGCGCCAGGCGGGGAGAGGGAGCGTCCAATCGGCTGGCGCGGGGCCCCGGCGCTGCTTTGCATAAAGCAATATTTTGTGTGGGAGCGAGCGGGGCATTTGCATGTTGCGGAGTGATTAGTGGGTTTGAAAAGCGAACCGTGGCTCGGCCTCATTTCCCGCTCTGGTTCAGGCGCAGGAGGAAGTGTTTTGCAGGAGGATGATGACAGAGGTCAGGCTTCGCTAATGGGCCAGTGAGGAGCGGTGGAGGCGAGGCCGGGCGCCGGCACACACACATTAGCACACTTGAGCCATCACCAATCAGCATAGGTGTGCTGGCGGCACCACTTCCCTCACCCACACTCTTTCTCTCTCCCTCTCCAGCCGCTGACAGCCCATTTTATTGTCAATCTCTGTCTTCTTCCCAGGGATCTGAGAATTGCTCTCACACACCACACCAGCAGCATCCGCGGAGAAAATTCTCGCCGGCAACTCCTTTAAAACACCGTCATTTCCAACCGTTGTGGTCTTTAAGCAGCAATAACAGCCACACAAAAAAAACCCCCAAACCCAAGCAAACAAAACTCTTGACAGGAGCTTGGACGGGAGAGGATGCCTCATCAAGGTGAGTCCGCTTCTTTCTTCTCGCTTCGTTTTTTATTGCAATATTCAGGCAGGTATCCCCCCATCCTCCTCCCCCCCATTCCTTCCTCCGGTCTCGCTGGTCCCCTCCCCCATTGCTACGCCCGGAGAGTTGGGTCGGAGAAGTTTCCACGCTGGAGCCCAAACTTTGTACTTCCAGCAAAAGCCCGCGTCGGAGGGCGACGGCCGGCAAGCGGGAGCGGCGCTGGGCTCCGGGCCGGCGGCGGGCTCACCCCCAGCGCCAGCACCAGCGCGGGCTGAGCTCACAGAAGAACCAGGCGCAGCAGCAGCAGCAGCCGCCGCGGCTCCCGGGCCCCATCACCTTCCAATGCTCCCGGCCCGCAGGAGAGGAGGAAGAGGCTCTGCGGTGCTCCAGGCCCGGGAACGGCTGCCGGGACCAAACGCTGCCGGCTGCTTTGTCCAGCCGAGGGCCCAGGGAGCGCGCGGGGAGCGGGCGCACCGAGGGAGCGCCCAGGAAGCCTGCTCGCCGCGCCGCCGCCTCCTCGCCCGCCCTCCGCCTTTGTGCCGCGCTCCGCCGGGCACACAAGTCCGCTGGCACTCAAGCGCCGAGGGGCACGGCGCCCGCCGTCCGCTGGAGCGGAGTCCATCGGCAAGGCAACGGCACGCTGGATGCAGAGAGAAAGGGAGTGTGAGCGGGAGCCGGGAAGGAAGCCACCAGGCCCAAGCGGTAGAACGCGCGCTCCGAGGGAGCCCTGAGCCGAGCCCAGGATTGTCAGCTTCCTTCAAGCCCTCAGGCTCTCGCCCTCAACTTGAGCGCAGAGCTCGGAACTTGAAAACTCTCTACTCCCCACGCTTCCCCCAACCTTCGCCCTCGCCCTGCGAAAGCTGGGGTCTTCCTTGTCCTCCAGCCCCCAGCGCTCGGTGGGTATTTTTCCTTGTCTTCCTCTGACAATGCTGCACTCCGTGTTGCCATTTCAACAAGTTTCGAGGTGGAAAAGTGGATTGGATTGCTTTTTAAAAAAAAAAGAAATCTAAATTCCCGGATTTTTTTCTTTATGAGGCTTTAAAAAAAAAAAAACAGTATGAAAGCACTGGCTTTCCCCTTCGTCTGATCACATCCTCTCCCAGCCAATTAGTCTGAGTAATTTGAGAGCTTTTCGATTGATTCTAAGACCCCAGGAGAAAAAGTGTCTTTTCAAAGTTCGTAAAGTTGTTGCCTCTTTCCTTGTGCAGATTTTCTCCATCTCTGTGTCCCATGATAGGCCGGATTTTTAGCAAGTGTAATCGGAGGGAAATGGAGTTGAATTTCAAGTGGAAATGCGCTCTCTCTCTCTCTCTCTCTCTCTCTCTCTCTGAGTGTTAAAACCTGACCCTTAAGTCTGGAGTGATTTCTACAAAGTT
Source organism: Murina feae (assembly GCA_004026665.1). Classification (NCBI taxonomy): domain Eukaryota; kingdom Metazoa; phylum Chordata; class Mammalia; order Chiroptera; family Vespertilionidae; genus Murina; species Murina feae. Next base: position 29,463 of record PVJC01016537.1, on the reverse strand, counting down.
TAGAAACAATGTGAATGTGGGATCTTTTTCTCTCATACTCTGCACAGCTCCTTAAGCCTTAACTCGAATTTAGGAAGGTTGAGGAGAGGAGGGAGCAGAAAATGAAATCAAAAGCACAGAGCTTTTTTAAAAGCTCGGTGAGTTTACCGAGGAGAAATAATAGTTGTTGCCACTGAGTTTACCGAGGAGAAATAATAGTTGTTGCCACTGACGTTCCGTGTTTTACAGCCAGTGACCTTTGCAAACGTCTGAAGGCGAGTTGATTCGGTATCTCATTTGGTCCTAGAGAGTAAAACTTTGTCATTTTAATTGCTAATTCCTTTTTGGCTGGGGGCCGGGAGGGACAAAAGTGAGCTCTCCCCTTTCCCCCAGCTAAGGAATTTGGGGTTGGATCTTAGAATTAGGTAATTTAAAACATCAGTATTTGAAAGCGGAGGCTTGTGTCAGGGAGGCAGTGGCCCAGTGGCCTAGTGGACCAAGGCCCTGACGACTTCCAAATGTCTGGAAACTCCTTGATTCGTGGTGCGGGTCTCTGACCTGTCTAGGATTTTAGGAAGCCCAAGGCTGAGCTTGGAGGGAGGGGGCTGGGGCTGTGGCTGTGGCTGGGGCTGGGGGTTCTCAACTCTCCCGGCGTGTTTGCTTCCGGGTGTCCGTGTGCCCTGCCTCTCGGATTGCTTTTGCACTTTAGCGATTACTTAAGCAATTAGACAGATTCTAAGCTGAGAGGGGGTGGGAATGGAGTAGAACCGGAATTTGAAATGCTTTCCCAGATGCTTCGAAAATTAATTGGTTAGACCTCTCTGTAATCAGCTACTGAATTCTTTAAAAATAGCATCAAGAGTATACCTGCTGGGATGGGGGCATTCACTGGTGGTTGAGTATGGAGTGGAACGGAGAAGGGTTAGGAAGTTTTACTCCTTCAGGAGTATTCCACTACTCCTCCCGCCTGCTACCACTTTGCCTCTTCAGAGTCCCACTTTGAGGCTGTGGGGGGGGGGTGGTGGTGGCGGGGAGGGGCACACATTGTGATCCAAGTTGAGGTTTCTGCCTGGTGGGGGCATGACCGTGGTCAAGGGGACTGAGGCGGGAGGCCTTGAGAGCCAGTGCAGTTAGGCATAACTAGGTAGCCCTCTGCCACCTCCAATATTTACCAGGCCAAATTTGAAAGCCGTGAAGAAGTGTTCCACTTAAGTTTATTTTGTTATGGATTGAAGCTGCCTCCCAGCTAGGTAATAAATTAGACCATGAATAGCTTTGGAGGGAAAATAAATGTGCTTCTTGGAATTCCTTGCTTGCAGGCAGGCAAAATTAATAATCGCCATAGGCAAAACAGGAAAAAGAAAGAGTATTTTAGTTTTTTTCACAGGGAGAAATGATGCTGTGACTATTTAATTATTTTACTTCTTTTTTTGCCCAAACCTTTTGAATGGACTCTTTATTGTAATTCTCTCTTACCAATTGAGCGCCCTACAGTGCTGTTGTATCTTTTTACGGCCCCTAACAACTCACACCAGTAACACAATTACCCCCAGATATTTATAACAAGAAATTACTTTTCTATGTTCTCTTCCTTCCCCCAAAACCTTCTTAGGGGAAGGTAGGGAGGGGTGGTGGAGGACGAATCTCGGGGAGACTAGCACTGGGTCAGGATTGACAATGCAAGAAGTGTCCCTCTGTTCTCTTTGTGAGTTGGTGGGTTGTGGGTCCCTGTGGTTGGAAGCTGTGTTGCTGGTTAGGGAGAGTCCGTGTTACTCTTTGGGTTTGGGGAGAGCTGGAGAATAGAAGCCATTGTTCACTGTCTGTAGGCTTTGTCAACCACGCTCACCCCCTCCTGTTCCTACTTTTTAAAGCAGTGAGGCGAGGTAGATAGCGTGTGTCACAGTACAGTAAAAGGGGGGACGATCTAAACACCAAAAGAAAAGTTAATCACAATAAGTGCGGTTTGGGGGGGAAAAGTTGGGCTCACCACATTCAAAGTCCAAGAAAGACTGGGAGATGGGTGGAGTAAGGGCCTGCCCGGGAAGCTTTGAAGGGGAGAGTAAAGGATAAAGTGGTAACCAGAGAGTTTGGGTTCTAAGGGCCTTAGGCGGCTGGGGGTGGTAAAATTCCTCAAGGAGAGTATGGCTCTGCAGCCCTCCTGACCAGCCCCAGCCTGTACTCTCAGGCACTCTGAAGTTCTGAGGTCCTCTTCCCCTCACCTCTAAACTCCGCGTATGCTCCCCTACCCCCTATTCCACTGTTTCTCTTGTTCTTTCCCTTTCCTTTTCCTGGCTCTTGATGTTTTTACAAAATGGGGCCTGACTTGTCAGATTCTCCAGTTCTCCTAAGCCAGGCCAGAGCAGTCACTTCTAAAAGATGTAGACTTCTGTGGGAGAGGCCGCTGAAAATGTGGGTGCAGCTTTGAGATTTAGGGTTTTATGGCAGTTTGAGCCCTGGATGAGTATTTTTGTTTTTGTTTTGTTTTCTGAGAGTATGGCTCAGAGAGCCATGGGCCTTTGCTTTTGAGGCACAATTTGACATACCTTTCTCTCCTTCTGTTTTGTCTTAGGGGGAAGACCTTAACTAGGGGTGCGCAGATGTGTGAGACCTTTTATTGTAAGAGTGGACAGACATCCCAGATTTCAGGCAAGTTCTGCGGTGGCTTGAAAGCTGCTTTGGGATCCCAAACCCTAAAGATTCAGAATGCTTCTTCATTATTGTTCAGGTGGAAGAAAAAATTCAAAATAGGGCCATCCTTTCTTTTGATTAAAGGGTTTAATACTTAGAGATTTGGAAGATACAGATTGGGAATACTGGATTTTTTCATGCCTGGAAGGTAGAGCTGGATGGCCCTCAGATAGCTCTAAGCACTTGGGTGGATTATTCCCTAAGAACTCGGGCAGTTTCCTGTCCTGGCTCTAGGTCATCCTCCATCCAGAGGTAGGCCTACCGGCCCAGGATTAATGCCTGTGTTCTTGCTAACAGAATCCCATATTCGAGCCCCGTGGGATCCCGCACCCCACAGCCAGCGCCAGCATGCAGAACAGTAAGTGCCTCTAGTCTTTCTCCCGTGGGGCTGGGGATTCGAAGACCAGTGGGTCAGGGGAGGGCGTCAGCTCTGACCAGACCACCACGGTAGCAAGGAAAAACCCCAGGGACCTTAGGCAACTGTGCCCCCCTCTGCGCTTGGCAACCTGAGAGGGGAGGGCGTTTGCTCCGTTGTTTTAGCTTCTGGAAAAACAGAAGCTGGGCGCTTCAGAACAGCCCAGTCGAGTTTGTGAAGTTGAGGTAGAGAAACCCCATCCCCCCAAATCCTATAACTCACACCTCCCTCCCCTCCCCTGCCCGGGCTCTGACCCCTGAGAGAGGGGCTGGGCTGAACAGAGAGGGGCGGAGGCTTCTCCTGGTTGCTTGAGGAGAAGGAGGCCCCTTTCGGCTTAGCCAAGACAGAGGTCTCCTCCATCCGGGCGGGGTGTGGGGGCTCCCCTCCCCCAGCCACTCTCAGGGCAGCTCCTTCCCTCTCTACCCCGCTGGGGGCCTGGAGGGCAAGACACCCAGGCCTGTGGTGAGGTGGAGGTGCTAAACTTGACCAATGGGGCTGGTACCGGGCTCTTGGTTCTGGGAAGAGAGTCGGGCTCCAGCCAAGGAGTTGGAGAAGCCCTCCTGCAGCTGTGTGGGTGCTGGTTGTTTCGAGCCCACAGTGCCTCTGATTCCGGGCTCTTGCTCCCATGCTCCCTCCGCCCAAGGCCCCCAGCTCCCAGTCCACCTTCCTGCTCAGTCCAAGCGTGTTGGTACTTAGCAGGGCTAGTGTGGCCTCCAGACCTGGGAGCCTGGAGGCCCAGTGAAGCCTAGGTCCGGGTTGAGGTGCCAAGTTTGGATGCGGTTCTTCAGGGCCCAGCTGTAAGAGTGCAGACAGACGCAAGTCTTCCAGCAGCCTTCCCTTGCCACACTGCACACCAGACGTAGGAGGGGCCCTAGAGCCAGATGCCTCTGTCCTGGGAGCGCTAGCTGCCTCTCTCGGTGCCTCCACGGCTGCTGGGCAGAAGCTCGGGAGAGGACGCAAAGCTTTAAATGGGCTTCAGTTGTGCAGAACCTGGCAGGCCCCGGGGCTGGCCCAGGAGGCCCCCTTCTTGGCCAGGCGAAGGCTTCTGCCCACCCCTCCGGATGGCTGGGTGCTCCTCCCGTAGCTCAGTCTCCCCAGCGCTCTCGGCGGCGGGGCTGGGGCGCACAGCGCTGAGCGCTTTCCTCGGCGGCCTGGCTGGCGGGCCCCGAGGGGCGCGGGGTCGCAGGCAGGCCTGCAGGGCTTTGTGCCGCTCGCTCCCGGGTGTGCGCAAGGCGCAGAGCATCCAAATTGACACCATATGTTTTCCTATTAGATGCTTCGTGGTCGAATTCTAGGCGCATAATCATCGCTACTGGGCAAGAGCGCCCGCCGTCCCCAGGGAAGGGACACAATGATTGAGGCTTAACCTCTGAAGGGGAACTTAGCCGCGCTTCCTCGCTGCCATTTCGATGCTGGCAGAGGCGACCTGGCCCTGGTGTCCCCTGAGCGAGCACCAGCTCTAGGTCCCTGCGGAGGTGTCAGGGACGTTGTTATTATTATTATTTTGAAATGGGGGTGGGAGGGGAGGAGGAAGGTCTAGGATTAGGCGACCTCATTTGCCTTGGCGTTCAGAGGTTGGGATTCGCCCAGGCTATGCGTGAAGTTTGGAAAGCCTTTCTCCGTCTCTCTAGGACAGCACTTCTCTTTCTGGGAAGGCTTCCTTTGTCCAAAGGGGAAGCCCTGTAGTTGGAGGGTAGATGGGTCCTGCCAAGCAAAGGAAGGATACTTGGGAGAGACCGGAAGCGCAGACTAGGCCTTGCTCTGTTGGAAAAGTGATGTCCGCGAGACGTCCCCACTCATGCTGCGTCCAGACAGAGCCCAGATCCCCCAAACGCCTGTCACTTCTCATCGAGTTAGACTCCGGCCCCCCTCTCAGTGAGGGCCCCCCTCTGCCCCAAGCCTTTGCTACCCTGAACACACGGCTCCCCTCGAAGGGGAAACGAGTGCAGTTCCATCTCGTCTGAGTGATCTACAAATAGGGACGGAAAGGGTCGTTTTATCATGGTCCCGTTTGTCGTGACGATGCAATTTCCCGGAGCGGAGCACTGTCACAAAGTGACAAGGCTGCCACGAGCGCCCCGACTGATCTTTTCAATTAGCCTTCCATGCATGATCCGGAGCGACTTCCGCCTATTTCCAGAAATTAAGCTCAAACTTGACGTGCAGCTAGTTTTATTTTAAAGACAAATGTCAGAGAGGCTCATCATATTTTCCCCCCTCTTCTATATTTGGAGCTTATTTATTGCTAAGAAGCTCAGGCTCCTGGAGTCAATTTATCAGAGGCTCCAAGGAGAAGAGAGGAGAGGAGAGGCGAGCTGAGCAGGGAGCCACATCGTCTGGAAGGGCTGCTCTCCAGAGTCGGGGCTGCAGGTTGGAGATTTGTACGGAAGTGGAAATTGTCCATTGGCTTTATGTGTGTGCCTGTGGTTTCTAGGGAGGGGGCCACAGAGAAGTGCTAACTTCCTATCCCAGTTCTCTAAGGTTAGACAATGGATGAGGAGGCTGTGAGATAACAAGATAAAGGACAGATGGGTGGGGGGGGGGGCGCACTGTGGTGTGGTCTCTTCCTTTTCCTTTCGCTTTTTGATTTTTGCTAATATGTGTCCTTGGCTGTGGGGAGAGCTGAGAACAGCAGCGGAAGTAAATCGAGCTGCGGCCGCTGTGAGCAGACGCCCAGCTCTGGCTCCGCTGCCGCAGCCTGACTACTTTGTGGTTGGAGCAGATCTGGCGCTCTGACCCTCACGCCTGCGGTAGAGGCGCTGAAACCCAGGTTAGGTTCACTAGCCACAGATCTGCTGTTCTGGTCCTTCTCTACCCCTTCCCCTTCTCCTCTCCCATAGACGTGTTATTTTTTAACCCGGGTGTTTGTGCGGCGGTGCCTTCGCCAGAGTTTGGACTGTGACAGCAAACATTTCTGGACTCAAGCCTCCGTGGAAGCGCTGTGAGGCTGTGGGATTTGCTCTTACAGTCCCAACTATGCGGAGAGCTTGGAGGTTCCGTGTGGGTTCTGTGGAACCACCATTTGGCACACTCAGAAGGGATCTTTGGGAAGATATTTTCAGAGCCGATTGTTTGCATCTTGTGGGTTCAGAGGTTGGTTGGGGTGTTTATGAAGAGGGACAGTGGTCTGGGGACACTGCTGGGGTGGTGCCATAGTGCGGGGAGTGTGTTCTTGCTCTTTGGCAGGTGTCTGCCTGTCTGGTGCTTCTGCAGTCCGATGGGCAAGAGTAGGGCTGTGTTTGGGGCTGGGCTGCCCGGTGCCCTGCATGGCTGCATGGTCCTGTTGTCATTTTTGATAGATTGCAGGGGCCCGATCACCAAGGTTGGCAGGAGTTGGCAGGGAGCTGAGGATGCATTTGGTTGTCTTCTTCTCCTCCTCTTTACTCTTCCTCCTCTCTATTCTTCCTCCTCTCTTCTCTCTTTCTCTCTTCTCCCCTGCTCTCCCCTCTTTTCTTCTCTTCTCCTCTGCCTTTCCTTAGGTCACAGCGGAGTGAATCAGCTCGGTGGTGTCTTTGTCAACGGGCGGCCACTGCCAGACTCCACCCGGCAGAAGATCGTAGAGCTCGCGCACAGCGGGGCCCGGCCGTGCGACATCTCCCGAATTCTGCAGGTGATCCTCCTGGCGTGCCCCACTCGCCGCCCCTGCGGCCCTCCACTTGCAAGGCCCTCTCTTCATTTCTTACTGTAAATGCTGCTAATTATGGACCCTCTCCCTCCCCCATCCCAGTCCCTATGCCACTCCCCTGTCTTCCTGCTTCCCCCTCTCCTTCCACCATCCTTCCCCATCTCTCCACCTGGGCCAGTCACATAACTCATCTAAAAAGAAAAAAAAAGAGTGTGTGAATTAAAAGAAAAAAACCTTTCTCTTTTCACTTGGTAAAAAAATTTATGTTTTTAAATGTACTATAGTTTATGTACTAGAATAAGCTGAGTTTTACAAAACCGGCATAATTTCATTTCTTTCTCTCTCATCTCATGCTTACCTTAGATTTTGAGATACTGGTTTGCATATGATAAACTAAGGAAGAATATATATATATTTATTTAAAAGGACACGTGCTATTTACCTCCCTCCATAACTCACATGTACTCAATTGGGTATATTTTTAAAGGAAAAACAAGTTTAAATTCAGTTTATTTTCCCCCTTTGCTTATTAAAACATAACACCGCTTTTATCAAGGTCAGCACACACGCACACACACAAATCTGACTTCGTTTTGATGCATCTTCTGGCAGTGTTTAAGAAAACAGTTTTTTTAAATTTAAATTAGTTTTTTTTTAGTTCAAACTGTTTAAAAGTATCATCATATTTGTAGTTTTCAGGGCTACAAATGTAATTTTAAGAAAAAAAAGCTCTCTACAGTAAGTTCTCGTACCATTGAAGGTATATTTTTGTGTTATAGACCCATGCAGATGCAAAAGTCCAAGTGCTGGACAATCAAAACGTAAGCTTGTCATTGTTTAATGCATACTTAAACAATTTTATTTTTGTCTTGAAATTATTAATAATGTGGTTTTCTGTCCACTTCCCCTATGCAGGTGTCCAACGGATGTGTGAGTAAAATTCTGGGCAGGTATTACGAGACTGGCTCCATCAGACCCAGGGCAATCGGTGGTAGTAAACCGAGAGTAGCGACTCCAGAAGTTGTAAGCAAAATAGCCCAGTATAAGCGGGAGTGTCCGTCCATCTTTGCTTGGGAAATCCGAGACAGATTATTGTCGGAGGGGGTCTGTACCAACGATAATATACCAAGTGTAAGTTCACTGAGAACACCCTCCTCCCTGCCCTACGCTCTATTCTCTCTTCACCACCATATCTTTCTTCACCTCCTTCTGCTCTCCTCCCCACCAGTGTCTGTCTCTTATCTCCTCTCTGCTCTACCTCCCTGCTCTCTGTACCTGGGGCTGATGAGAGGAGCACCCAAACTTTTCTTGACTTTCTGGAAAATGGGAGTCAAGTGTGGGAAGTCGGTCATCTCATTTGCATGCTGCATAGTAGAGGAGGCACTTGAATCAAGAAGGAAAGTGAAAATGAAAACCAGATTCTAACTTCTTCCAAATCAGCCTGCCTGAACATTCCTTCAGGCGTCAAACATCTATTTCTGCGCTAATATAAAACTAAGTGCAACAAAGCTCTAAATAAATCTAAAAATTTTTGGAGATCTTTAACAAAGTAAGGCAGCCATGCGATAGGTCACCAGAGACCCCCTCATCCTCCAGTTCTGACCCAACTTAGTTTCCATGCCCAAAGTGATGGCTGTCATTCTGTCCATCATGTCCCTGCAAATCAGCCTACACTGATGTCCCATACATGTCCCATGATGGTTGGGAGTTTTTTTTTTATGTGTTAAGAGTTGCTCTTTAAGGGGGTGGGTGTGTTGAGATGGGGATTTCAGACAGAGTGGCCTTGCTTTTAGGAGACACTACCATTTGGTTTGATTTTGGTTTGATTTGCAGGTGTCATCAATAAACAGAGTTCTTCGCAACCTGGCTAGCGAAAAGCAACAGATGGGCGCAGACGGCATGTATGATAAACTAAGGATGTTGAATGGGCAAACCGGAAGCTGGGGCACCCGCCCCGGTTGGTATCCGGGGACTTCAGTGCCAGGGCAACCTACCCAAGGTAAAAACCCAAGCAACCGTCTAAACTCTCTGTATATGCAGCCCATAGTCCCTAACCTTTCCCTCTCCGGGCCTTTGTGCTTAGAGGATGCAGTGGTGTGACCCTTCAAAGGCCTGGGACACATAGGCTTGCACTGTGTGTAGGTGATGTGTATTGAACTCTGGTTGGCCTGGGAATGGAAGGGCTATGCCAGGAGTAGTATGAATGTGGCTGGTGCATGTACATGTGTGTTATGGGCAGGAGTATGTGCATGTGTGTAAGAGCTAGCTTCTTGGTACCTTATTCAAATTTGCCATTCAAATGCACAGAAAGTCCCTTTGCTGTAGAAGTGAGACAGGTTAACGCCAGCAAACTGTGAGGTAAACATAATTGTATCATGTTGTTTTCTGCCATAATTGACAAATTATGTGACTGTGAGTAGGGTTCAAATGAGAGAGGGTGAGCAGAGAGATGCATGGTTGAGTGGAGAATGGGGCATTGGAAGTGGTGGTCTCCCAAGGAAAACACCCCCACACTCTCCCCAACCTTCTGGGCCCCCAGTTCTCACTCTCTGTGGGTGGTGACTGCTTAGAAAGGTGGAGTGACGATAGTGTGAGGCAGACTTGGGGCGCCCGGGTCTGGGAGAAGAGATGGGATCTGGATCATTCCAGCATGTGTGAGAAGGGATGAAGGAAGAGGAGCAGATAGGGATTGCGTGAGGCCCGCTGGCTCTCTCCTTCCCTCCACACGCAGAGGTAGCTTGGTCAAGAATAGGAAACAGTTTACTGAGAAGATTAATCGGTATTTGTTGTCCTGGTGACAAGGAGATAATATGCGAGATAATGGGACGTGGCGTCTCACTCCCCGGAGCACGATGAAGCCTGGGGGCTTCTGGGCTAGGACGCTGACGGGACTGCCCGCGCGACCGCGCGCTCTGAAGGCGCAGCTCTGGGTGCCCCGCGCCTCCACGGAGCCGGACCAGAGAAGGGAAAATTGGTAACAGTATGCGAAATAACTGGTACAAAGGATGCTTCTGTCACTCCCAAGAATTTGTTATGGGAACAATCCTGTCGCTCTGTAATTGCTCATTAGAGAACGTTTTGTTTCTCATTAAGGCGACATGAATAAGCGTCTAGTTGAAGGAGACAGCTGTAGAAATGTTCCACAAGAGACCTCTGGACACGATTCGGCACCAATTGCCAATTAGACATGTCAGTTTTAAGAGCAGAAAACAATATAGGACGGACACTGGGAAGATAGAGAGCAAAGCGCCCGCTCCGAGTTCCCAGCGCTGCGCTCTGCCGGCCTGGCCGAAGCTTCCCAATGCGCTGAGCTGGGCGACGCGCCCGCGGGGTGCCCGGGTCGCCCCAACCCCAGCCTCCCGGAGCTCAGCAGGCACAGCCGAGGATTTGCCTCCTACCGAGCGGCAGGCCCAGGCCGGCCCTGGCCTCCGCTGAGGACGAGGGACTGACGTGGCGAATGGGGACCACCACACCCTCCCTTGACCTTTGAGACTAGGAATCCCACGTGCGCACAGGGGACACTTCACACTCCATAGCGTCTGCCCGCCCGCTTCCCAGCCACCCAGGCCTCGAGCCGCCCGGCTCCCAGAAGCCCCGGGGCTCCCGCAGCTGGGGCCTCCAGCATGGGCACCTCCTCCTGCTTCCTGGAGCCCGGGCAGAAGCCGAGGGCTGCAGCTTTGCCAGCCCCACCGCTTCCCTGAAGAGGCGGCCCGGCGCAGGGCAGGCGGGAAGCCATCCCTGACCACCGGCACCTGGTGGTGGTGATGGGGCGGGAGGTGGCGCTCCTCCAGGAACTTGGAATTTTTCAGCAGCGAGTGGCGAGAGAAGCCCGCGAGCCAACTGCTAGGCCCCCTTGTCCTCCCCACCCCCTCGCACAAAACCCATTTCTGCGCCTGGGATCTGGGCGCCGACCGCGTCCCGGGCGTGGGGTCCGCGGGGCGCCGGTGGAGAGCTTGGGCTGGCGCTGGGGGCATCTTCAGACGTTTTGGCATTAACAACGATGCCCTCCCGCATGGGCCCCCTTCCCTGGGCCAGGAAACCGTTTTGGGGCTTTTCAAGAGCCCTTTACTCCGAAAGCATAAGGCGAGGTTAAGTCTCAGAGGGAGACAAATAAGGTTTCCATCTGATCAGCGCCACGCGGCCGTGGATACAATCGTGACGACGTGGGCTGACACGAGACAACTCTATCCGGCCCCAATTCTCCAACGATTTGGGTTTTAGGGATCCCCCAGGCACTTTTTCTTATCTCCTCCCCCCCCCCCCAACCCAGGCCCTCCACAGGATTTAGTCCGTCTCTTTCTCAACAGATGCTACAATGTTTTGATCCGGGCTCCCGAGCTGAAAAGGTGCCGCAACCGGGTTGCTATCTTTTCTTGCTTGTTTTCCGCCTCACTGAGTAAGACACTAAGAAACTAAGGAGTGATTTTATTTCCCAGCGTCCTTCCCCCCTCCGCTCTTCTTTTTCCAGAAAGCAAATCCTATCCTCCCCCTGCGTCAGATGGTCCTGGGGCCGGGATAATGGGAGGCGCTTTCACTGGCCTTCTCTAGGATTAGGCTGGAAGGTGGACGGCGCCCAGCCCATTGAAGGCGCCTTTTAAAGAAGATATCTTAATTGTTTGCCACTTAGGTTTATCATAAGGGGAATTTGAGACCCAACTTCTAGTTTTATTTTGTGAAAAGCTTTAAGAGAGGAAGGTAAATCCACTACAGAAAAATAAAGGGGGTGGGGAGGGAGCAATCTAAGAGTGACCCCTCTGTCACCGCCTGGCTAGAACAGTTGCTACTATGGAAGTAATAATAATAAAGGAAAATGCTTCCAGGGGTGCAGGCTCGCTCCGCTCCGAGGAGTCACAGAGGGATGCTGCAGCCACGGGTCTCCTGACCTGCTTCTATCCCCACTCTCCCCCAAAGAAGTTTAAAATCCAGCTCTCCTCATCTCTGTTGACTTTCCTCTCCTTAAATGTCGGTTCTCAAGTCAGTTCTGTGCCTGCATTTGTGTGAGATTGTGTGAGTGTGTGGGGAGGTGGAGGGGGAGCGGGAAGGAGAGGAAAGCATGGGCAAATGTCCATGTTTTAAAATGAGGAAGATGTCAGAGAAGCAGAGGAGAGCAGAGCATGCTATGTGTGTGTGTCTTCCGAGAGAGACCAGGCAGCTTTGTTTAATTGGCAAGACCGAATGTGCCAGAGACAGGACTGGGCTGGGGCCTCCTGGAAGGCATGACTGATCACCCCTGCGAGATGGGAGTGTGGTCTCCTCAGGGCCCTGTCCCTAAACGTCGGATGATCAGTTTTTGTTTATGTTTTCCTAAAGCAATACCCTAGGAGCCTGTCTAGTTGGCCCAAAAGGAGTATTGCTGAAGTCCTCCGCATTCACTGAACCCCCAAGTAAGGGCAGCTCTTTATTTCTTTCCCTGAAAAAAAACAAAACAAAACAAAACAACAACCAACCAACCAACAAACAAAAAACCACTTTGCTAAGTCCCTTGGAAACCTGGGGCAGTAAATTAGGGAAGACGTGCTGACGTGGGCGAGTCTCCCCCTGTGCTAAGTCGCCCTCCCCACTCCCACCTTTCTGAGATAGCACAAGACCACCCTAAGCAATGGCTTGGCCTGTTGACTAATATTGTCTTTCCCCCTTATCTTCCTTTTCCTCTTTCTCTCCTCCTCCTACCCTCTTATCTTTTTCCTCTGAGCACTCTTTTCTATCTTACACCTTTCTTCCTCCATCTCCCTACCCTCTTCCCTCTCCCCCACCAATCCGGCC
>PVJC01016537.1:0-16893 GCA_004026665.1 Murina feae | reverse complement strand
CGCTGCACGCCTCAAGAGAATCCTTTTGTTGTCCGCGCTCATTGTGGCCTCAAAATTCTGCCCACGAAAGTTTGCCAGCGCTCCTGCCCCAGGAGTTTAATAGTTTCCCTTACTCTCGGGGCATTGTGCGGCGCTGAAAAGCAGCCCCTCGCTATTCAAGTGTTGGTGGTCATCTCAATAGATCTCCAAGGGCCCATATGGTGGCCAGTGCCGATGAATCCGCCTGTTTAAATGGGGGAGAAAGTTGGGGTTTTAAAACATTTCAAAGTTCCTGAAAAGATCCCACTAGATCCTGTCACAATCCCCTGAACTCTTTGAAGGCAATGCCTATTGTCTCCTGATTATAAATGATATTCCTGGCCAAGTCGATTCCCACCAAGGCCCCCTACAGGCCCCTCCCCCGACTGGCCAAGTTTCTAGGTCAGCCCCTGTTGGTATCCTTTGGGGGCCTCAGGACCCAAGACCCAGGACCCAGCTTGCAGGCCCAGTCAGGGATGAGTGCTTCCCTACAGACAGGCTGTGGTCTCCTGGGCAAGGCGCAAGACAAGAGACAGCTAACTCAAGTGCACATCTTGCCCTCCAAGCAACAAGGGAAAACAATAAAACTTTCCCCTGTTTAATGATAGAAATTACATTAAAAGTGGTGGAAATGCCCTAATTAAAAATGTACCACTTAAATGATATGCCAAGGATTCAGCTGCAGCCTAGAATACTTAGCTAGTTAGTGAACTCTCTATTTCTTTTTTTAAAATTACACGTTAAAAATTTAAAAGAAATCTTACTTTTCTCTGGTGCAACACATTACAAAGAATGGACAGTCCTTTTATCTAAATATAAAATTCGATTTTCAGCAATTATAGCCTGTTCTTGGTGATGATATAATTACAGCTGTGCTTGTAATAGGTGTCAAGGCAAAGCGCACTCATACAATAGTTGAATAAAACTGCAGAACAATGCGAGTACTTCTAAATTCACAACCTTTAAAATGAAATTGACTGTGCAGAATTAAAATAAAAACTGGATAAATATTTTTTTAAAAAGATTACAAGCTTGGTTTGGTTTCTTAATAGCATTTTCTACAAACCTATCAACATCTAATTGATTAGATAGGAATTACTGATTATAGATCAGCTGAAATCTTGAGCATCACTCTTCTATTTTCCCAACATAGCCATAGGTAAGTAAATTCTGTAGGGAAAGGTAACTAACTGGGTGAGGCATTTGGGGAGTCCAGTTCAGTTATGAAAGATAATTTTAATTGGGAACTTTAGCACTTATTTTGTCATTCAAAGAAATGTTACTCTTTAAGTATCTATATTGTACGGTTGGGCTCATCTTGATAAAAAACAGAAAGAAAAAAAAGGTCAGGTAGTGTATGTCCAAAATGCCTTTTATTAAAAAGAAACATCCCTTGGGAATGTTTTCATAAGACTGTCTAAAGATACAGCCCTTGGAGTTTGTGGCTATACCAGACCCTCTTTGGAGGTCCCAAGTTATTCCAAATTTCTCATACTGTCCTATTCTTTTTGTTCCAGATGGCTGCCAGCAGCAGGAAGGAGGGGGAGAGAATACCAACTCCATCAGTTCCAACGGAGAAGATTCAGATGAAGCCCAAATGCGACTTCAGCTGAAGCGGAAGCTACAAAGAAATAGAACATCCTTTACCCAAGAGCAAATTGAAGCCCTGGAGAAAGGTGATGGAGTTTTTCAAAGTAGAGAAGCAGTAAATCAAAGTAAATGTCACATCTTCAGTACAAAGAGCTAAATTTAGCCAAGGCCCTTTGCATAAAGGACTGAAAAGATTCCTTTTTCCTTTTTGTCTCTATTTTTTTTTATTCTGGGCATCTTTTCAGTGTGTGTTTGTGTGTGTGTGTGTGTGTGTGTGTGTTTCTTCACTCTTTTCGTGTACCAGTAATTCAAAGACTAAAAGTCTGACTTCTCATACTAAAAAAAATGATGATTTGGCTAATTCAGGCCACAGAAGAGTCCTTAAATGAATGCCATTCCAAAGAAAATGTAATTTGGTTCTGGTGGGATGATTCCTCCAACAGTAGTAGCATTTTAAAAGGAATTGGTTGGAAGTGGGAGCCAGTTGGATTCAGGATGTGGTTGACATGTTTCTGGCACAACAAAGAAAACTTACTCTTTCAGAGTTTGAGAGGACCCATTATCCAGATGTGTTTGCCAGAGAAAGACTAGCAGCCAAAATAGATCTACCTGAAGCAAGAATACAGGTACCCCGTTTCCCTGTGGTTTCATGCTTTGTGATTCAAACTGTTCACCTTTTCTAGAGACGAAAGTGCTTCTAATGAACTTCATTCATTTATATAAATAGTAACAGGTTCAGTGTGCTGAATACTTTGCCACCATTGGGGGGAGGGGCACAGCGGAAATGCTAGAGGTGGGTGCAGGGTTAACCTGTTCTGTCTGATTTCAGGTATGGTTTTCTAATCGAAGGGCCAAATGGAGAAGAGAAGAAAAACTGAGGAATCAGAGAAGACAGGCCAGCAACACACCTAGTCATATTCCTATCAGCAGTAGTTTCAGCACCAGTGTCTACCAACCAATCCCACAACCCACCACGCCCGGTAATGTGAAGAGTTAACACTACTAAGAAATCGGTTTAAACCTGCTTGCCCTGGGCTCTGACTCTCAACATGACTGTTGGTTGTGTCTCTTTCCATGCAGTTTCCTCCTTCACATCGGGCTCCATGTTGGGCCGAACAGACACAGCCCTCACCAATACGTATAGCGCTCTGCCACCCATGCCTAGCTTCACCATGGCCAATAACCTGCCTATGCAAGTAAGTGAGGCCTGTAGCTGCCTGCTTAGCTGCGGTGGGGAGTGAGTGGGTCAGGGCCTGCAGACTTCATTGGCCTTGTACGCCCCCTGGGAGTCTTTCTCACTGTAGTAATTGGCTTGTCCAGTCTAGTCTGAAATGAAAACAGTCAATCCAGTTTTTAGTTGATTGATTGATTGATGCCCTTAAAAAATATAAAAACCTGATGTTCAGTCAAGTTTATCTGCTTGTTGCCCACAGAGAATGTTAGCTTGATAATGATTGGTGGGAAGGAGGCATGTTTTGGTTGTCAGTGAAACTTATCCTGGAAAATGGAAATAATGCTGGCACATTATCAGATAGTAAGGGGTTAGAAATAAAATTGGGGTTTATATTAATGTGTTCATGTAATAGATATAATAGACTAGAGGCCTGGTGCATGACATTTGTGCACCGAGTGTGTGTGTGTGTGTGTGGGGGGGGGTGTCCTTCAGCCTGGCCTGCACCCTGTTGCAGTCCAGGACCTCTTGGGGGATGTCCGACTGCTGGCTTAGGCCCGCTCCCCACATTGGGGGATGGCCACCTGCCACGGAGGTAGGAGAGGCTCCTGCCACTGCCACTGAGCTTACCAGCCATGAGCAGCACTCCCCCTGTGGGAGCTCACTGACCACCAGGGGGCAGCTCCTACATTGAGCGTCTTGCCCCCTGGTGGTCAGTGCATGTCATAGCCAACAGTTGTTTCGTTGTTCGGTTGATTTGCATATCAGGGTTTTATTATATAGGATATATAATCTGTGTATGCATTTTGGGTATTATATGTGATAAACTAGTGAGAAAGATAAAATGGGTCAGAAATGGGATTCATATTTGCATAGTGATACATGCTTAATATAGAGAAACAGGTAGTTTTCTTTGTACATCTTACAATAAAGAAAAGACAGAAGGTATTGGCTAGAAATTTAGTGTGTCTTTGCCGAGAATTATGTGATGAGTTTGTGGCACTCCGAGCTGCCTGCGTTGATGCCATTTTCTTGGTATAACAACCTGTCCCCACCTACTCTCAATTGTGTCCCAAATATTTATTAGCCCCTAGCAGCTTAAGCCTTTATGATGGAATTGTATAGTGCAGATGGGATGTACTAGAACTTTGCAGCTGATTGGATTATGGATCGGGGGGCGGGGCAGAAACTGGTCTTCTGGTGGACCTTCTGCAGTGATTTTCCTAGGACTCCTGTCTGTGCAACAATTACAGATGCCAGTGGTGTGAGATTGACCAGCATGAGCTCCTTCTGGAAATAGTTCTGTGGTTACAGAGTGTTTATTCTCCACTGACTATCTTTTGCTGGGTTTCTAATCCAAATAACAGCAAAATAAATGTTTCACAGTCTTCAGACTAATACAGGAACAGCTAGATAAGCAACTTCAGAAGAATTATTTCCATGTTTATTTTTATTGCACCTGGATATTATTGGCCATAGTGCAATTATTGTAAATTAAGGGATTAACAGCCCATTAGTTGGTGTTACTACAACTGCCTTGGAATTTTCCAGAAGTCTGATTGCCCGGAGGAAGTGATTGTGGGAATTAGAAACAAATGCAAACTGAAATTCTGGCAGGGCCCTCAAGGCCTGCTTGCCTCTTTGAACCTGTTAGCAGTCATCCTCTGAAGGTAGTAAGGCCGAGTAGCTTGTTCAGTTTTGTAAATTATAGCAACATCTAGGTTTCTGTGAAGATAACCAAATGTGTACATGGGAAAACGATAGAAACAAGCAGATGCTGCTATTCTATTAAGGTTGTTTCCACATGTGAACAGGCATGGGTCAATTGATTTCACTGATTTAAAAAAAATTACACAACCTATACAACCCAAAATATACATGCATTCATAAAGCCTAAAGAAAATAAAAATATTGACGATTCTGTTCAGAGAAAATTACTCTTTGAATTTTGGGAGTGGGGGTCGGGGTTGCTGGTGTATGTGGGGAGCTAGTCTGTCTGTCCATTGCTTCATCATCTTGACCAAAATCTTCCAGTATTTTACAAAAAGATTGGATGCCCTCCTCTGAATAGTCTTTAATGTGTCATGCTCTCTGAGACTGTGGATGTTGGAATGTTAAACATTGCTATAGTTCGCAGAGTAGAGTAGTTCTATCATCTTTTTTTAAAAAAACATATTTTATTGATTTCTTACAGAGAGGAAGGGAGAGGGATAGAGAGTCAGAAACATCAATGAGAGAGAAACATCGATCAGCTGCCTCCTGCACACCCCCCACTGGGGATGTGCCCACAACCAAGGTACATGCCCCTGACCGGAATCGAACCCGGGACCCTTCAGTCCACAGGCCGACGCTCTATCCACTGAGCCAAGCCAGCCAGGGCAGTTCTATCATCTTCTCCCTTGTTTCTGACATCATGCTTCTATTAATTTATCCCAAGTTTTCTGTCTGTGAGAGTTCATGAGGAGTTTTGCCCCAGTTCTGTGTATTTCTCATTTAGTTAGGAGAAAGGCTCATCTCTTCTATATCCCTCTACATTTAGAGGGTAGCAACACAATTTTAAGGACAAAACCCAGTCTGGGTTTGTGGATCTATAAGGAAGTTTCAGCTAATTCTTAGGATGGGGCTAGGTATTTACTGACACTTCTGACCACGTTAATATTACTGACCTGCTTCTTCAAAGAATCTTTAATCCCACGAGTCCAACCATGAAAGACTCCCAAAATCCCCAACCCCAACTTTATAGAGAGCTCACTGCTCTCTACCCTAAAGCTTGAGATATGGGATTTGGGGGTCACTGGGTTCTCAAATAGGTGGGATTTACAGAAGAAGGGATGTGTTTTAATGAAAGTCTTCATGCCATAGTTTCTCTAAAGATGTCAGCAGAGATCCAAGATAAAAATGGACGAAAGTCCTACCTGGGTAGTTGTCTAAATTTGTAGTACACTTATTTGTTTAAAAATGCTGTTATTGATCTCAGAGATGAAGGGAGAGAGAGAGGCAGAAACATCAATGATGAGAGAGAATCATTGATTGGCTGCTTTCTACATGCCCCACACTGGGGATCCAGCCTGTAACCTGGGCATATGCCCCTACCGGGAATTGATCCATGACCTTCTGGTTCATAGGCTGACACTCAACCATTGAGCCATGCCACCTGGGTTGTAGTACTTTTAGAAGTTTGGTGTGTGGGCAATTTTACTCGAGCAGTGGCCAATGGAAGGACTAGTTGGAGGCCTGATCTTAAGAGTTGCCACATGGAATTTTCCAGTACTTTACAAGAGGATGTCTTTAATGGTCAGGGCTGTTGGCAGAGTTTCTGGGGAGGAGGAGCTTGGGGATGTGGTTGTGTGATGTGTTTCTCTGTAACCACAGGTTTGCCTTTCTCCTCTCAGCCCCCAGTCCCCAGCCAGACGTCCTCGTACTCCTGCATGCTGCCTACCAGCCCTTCGGTGAATGGGCGGAGTTATGATACCTATACCCCCCCACATATGCAGACACACATGAACAGTCAGCCAATGGGCACCTCGGGCACCACTTCCACAGGTGAGCTGCTGCTCCGCAGGCTTTTCAGAGGTGGCCTTAGGAGCGTCTTTTTGCCAGGTGATCTCCCTTCACTCAAAGTTGACCTAAAGAAAACACACACACACACACACACACACACACACACACACACACACACACACACACACCCTGACCTCCTGGCCTTTTGTGATGGTGTGTTTAACTCTTTATTGCTTCCTTTTCTGGGGAAAACTGATTGAAAAGGGAAATTACCAGTTAGTAACTTGACACTATACAGACAGAAAGCGAAGTTGTTCTTCCTGAGCTTGATCACAGAGGTTGTCTGTAAAGCTAAGGCCTGAGAATGCAAGGTTTTGGAGCATTCATTAGCCAAAGTTCAGCAGTGAGGGCTCCCTGATCCGCGCGGTGAGTGCTTCCTGGGAGACTTCTCTCCCTGCCAGCTCCTCTGTGCTTCTCATTGCAACTGAAACACCACATTGGTTTTCCAGAAATAGTTTTTATCATGAAGTTGCAAACATACCAACCAATGGGGCACTTTCTCTTTCCTTTTGCATAGGGACTTGGAATTCAGTAGGGGTGTGTAAAAATGTTATGTGGCTTCTGAAGCTGCTACTTTGGTTTGTAACACTTGAAGATATATAAAAATACAGTAAAAATGTTAGACTGCATTAGAGCTCATTGTTTGAACCTATGAAGTCATACTCCTTGCCTATCTCTCGAAGGGAATATCTACATGGCTATTTTTTCATCCACTTCTAGGACTCATTTCCCCTGGTGTGTCAGTTCCAGTTCAAGTTCCTGGAAGTGAACCTGATATGTCTCAATATTGGCCAAGATTACAGTAAAAAAAAAGAGAGAAAGAAAAAATATATCGTGTTAATTCAGTCAGTGACTATGTGGACACAACAGTTGGGCGTTCAGGAAGGACAGGAAAATGGCTGTTAGTAGCACTTCAGTTCTGCAATTGTGTCCCGTATTATGCCACTGGAGGATGGACTTGGAACAAGGACCTTTGTATACAGAAGGCACGAGATCAGTTGGAACAAATCTTCATTTTGGTATCCAAACTTTTATTCATTTTGGTGTATTATTTGTAAATGGGCATTTGTAATAATGAAAAAAAGAACAATGTAGACTGGATGGACATTTGATCTGTGCTGGTCATGAAGTTGTTTTTTTTTTTTTGTTTTTTGTTTTTTGTTTTTTTTTAAAAGGAAACCATGATCAACAAGCTTTGCCATGAATTTAAGAATTTTATCAAGATATATCGAATACTTCTACCCATCTGTTCATAGTTTATGGACTGAGGTTCCAAGTTTGAATCATTCCTTTGCATATAATTAAACCTGGAACAACATGCACTAGATTTATGTAAGAAATATCTGTTGGTTTTCCAAAGGTTGTTAACAGATGAAGTTTATGTGCAAAAAAGGGTAAGATATAAATTCAAGGAAGAAAAAAGTTGATAGCTAAAAGGTAGAGTGTGTCTTCGATATAATACAATTTGTTTTATGTCAAAATGTAAGTATTTGTCTTCCCTAGAAATCCTCAGAATGATTTCTATAATAAAGTTAATTTCATTTATATTTGACAAGAATACTCTATAGATGTTTTATACACATTTTCACGCAATCATGTGTTTCTTTTTTGGCCAGCAAAAGTTTATTGTTCTTAGATATAGTTGTATTACTGTTCACAGTCCAATCATTTTGTGCATCTAGAATTCATTCCTAATCAATTAAAAGTGCTTGCAAGAGTTTTAAACTTAAGTGTTTTGAAGTTGTTCACAACTACATATCAAAATTAACCATTGTTGATTGTAAAAACCATGCCAAAGCCTTTGTATTTCCTTTATTATACTATTTTCTTTTTAACCTTATAGTGTGGTGTTAAAAATTTTGTTCCCATGTTGGAGTAATATTCTAAACCAATGGTTACTTTCATACATTCTCTATTTTAAATCCCGATGATCCTTAAAGAATTAATTCTTAAAGATATCATAAATCAGAAATGTGTTAGAAAAAAATTCCACTTGAAGCTGCATGTAGATCTGTGCCCATTTATGCCCACAACTCACATACTAAATGGAAACATTTTCCAGCTAGCCATTTCATTCAAAAGCTCAAAGTCTAGAAATAATTTTAAAAATGCAACAAGCTATTAACTAAGAATTGTCTTTTGAATTAGGGCTGGCATTTTCAATCTGGGCACATTTCCATTGTCAGCCTATTTCAACAGCGATTTCACTGAAGTATATTCAAAAGTAGATTTCTTATACAAGACTCTCTGAAAGCTGTTGCCTTTCTCCCTTTTCTCTCTCCCTCCCCTTTGCACAGAGGCATCATTCCCCATTGAACCACTACAGCTGTTCCCATTTGAATCTCCCTTTCTCTGCGGTTGTGGATGGTTGGAGGGTGGAGGGGGGATGTTGCATGTCAAGGAATAATGAGCACAGACACATCAACAGACAACAACAAAGCAGACTGTGACTGGCCGGTGGGAGTTAAAGGCCTTCAGTCATTGGCAGCTTAAGCCAAACATTCCCAAATCTATGAAGCAGGGCCCATTGTTGGTCAGTTGTTATTTGCAATGAAGCACAGATCTGATCATGTTTAAAGTGGCGGCACGCAGGGCAGGAGTGCTTGAGCCCAAGCAAAGGATGGAAGAAAATAAGCCTTTGTTGTTTTTGAAAACCTGTCTGAGACTTTTATTTCTGTATGTGCTGTGCAACACGTAAGTCAATATAGATGAGTTTCCTTCTGCAAACTTCTGTCAAAGGCTGGGGGTCCCGGCAGTCTAGATTAAATGCTTACACAGCCAGAAATCTCTGGGGACAAAGACCCACTTCCACTGAATTGTACTGTGCTTTTTGTTTGTTTTGTTATGTTTGAACCCCCAAAAGCAAATGATTAGAAATATAGTAATTAATTGGCGGCTTTAAAAAACAACCTTCTACCTCCACATCTCCTATTTTCTCGTTAAGGAGTCACTTGTGAGCAGAGCATTGTGATTCATCTCTCTGGCATGTTGTGTGTGAATGCTTTTATTCCACCAGAGTTGCTGTGCACTTAGAGACACCTTCCTAGGCCGATAGTAGCTTTTTTATGTGTGTGTGTAGTTTGAGTAGATGTCAGTCTGCATTGCATTCTTGCACACTTCTGCAGTGGCGTGTGCAGACATATGCGCTGTCGGTGCAGTTGCCCATGCAGGTGTTCCTACCTCCTGACATTTCCCAGCCTACATTCCCAGAGGGACATGTATCCAGGGAACTGTCGGAAGGCCTTCCTGTGGTGGATGCTGCTGCAGCTGCCTGGGTTCTTCCCTGGAAGAAGGGGGACAGTTTCCAACTGGCTATGATTTGGGCCAGGATTAGGTCCACGGCTCTGTTGTATAGACTTAGGAGAACTAGTGGCCCTTGTGTGCGGGAGCTGAGAATGGGAGAAGGGGAGTGCTGGGGGAGTGGAGAGTCTGTGCGTGTGCACTTGGGCATGTGACCTCTGAGGGACTAGATTTCCAGGGCACAGTGGCACGGCCTGGCTGAGTTGGAAGAAGCGGCTCTCAGCTGCAGAAGCCCTCTGGTCCAGCAGGATGCACGGCTGCCCTGCCTTCTGCCCTCACCCTGGGGAGTGAGCGGTACCCTGGATGTAGCTCTGGGCACCCTCCCAGGGACAGCATGGCCAGCACTGTGTGGAAGCAATGCTCAGGAGGCTGCCTTGGACTTATTATTGAAACTGTTTATTTACAGATAGGCGTATATACATATGTATTGGTGGGAACTCCGCAGGAAAGCTTTGACACCATCTTCCAGGACGGTGGCCTGGTATTTGCGGTGTCCTCAGAACCACATGACTAACAGCTTATGCTTTGCCTCCCAACTTGGCTGGCTTAGGGAGACCAGGTGAACAGAATTAGAGGTAAATGTTTGAGTAAGAAACATTCGGGCTACTGAGTAAAAACTGCTTTTTTACTACAAGAAATTTCCAGAATGTTTTCCCTCCAAAGCTGTACCTCCTGACTCTTACATGGTGGCCCACTGACTTTTCTTGATATGGCTCACATACTAATCTCCTCCTGTTTTTTTAAAAAATCATAACCAGTTTCCTGAAATACAGTATTTCTTAAGATTCAGGATTTTTTTGTGTGTGTGTGCGAATTTTTGTCATCTTAGAATGGTGTCTATATTCTTCTGCTTCTTGGTTTTCCCTAGGCCTCCACGTTAACAAGATTATAAAAAGAAGGCTCTTCTTTGAATGTCTGGCTCACCAAGACCAAACACAAATTCTTCCTTTGTTTCTCCAGAATAAACCTCACCTGTTTTTTTTTTGTTTTTGTTTTTATTTTTGCATCACTTCTGTGTAACATCACTGCTCAGTTTTAAAGGTCAGAGTTTAAGTACTTAAAGTTAGTCTTGCTTAAATTTGATGGTGTTGATGGTGACTATGGAAGGCATTACCATGATGTTTTAGAAATGATGTTCATAATAGACTTCAACAAATGAATGGGGGCCACCCCACCCCCATTTTCCTTTTGTATGTGGATGCCTGTGTCTGATTCTTTAAAATTAAAAGAAAGACAGGGAATTGATTGCCAAGTGTTGCTTTTTTTGAAGTAGTTTTATTTTGTGTAGTGTTAGTAATCGCAGATCCTGGAGGTACAAATAAAGAATAAATGGAAGAGAGAAAGAGAAAAGTGGAAATTGGTGGTTACCAGAAAGTAATTCCTAAGGTCTTAGAACCCCAGGATCTGAGCAGACTGTAGTGGTCAAAATATTTACCACACACACACACACACACACACACACACACACACGGCAAATCTAGCGTAAGAAATGAATACCAGAGAGGGTTTTGAAGTTTTAGAAACATTAAAAAAAAAAATCTGCTTGTCATTGTTACATAAGTATTTATATCTTGAGATAAGTTGATAATTGAAAAAATCTGTTTATAGAATGTATATTTCATAATGTATTAAAATGGTCTATATAACTATGGTAGCATCAGTGATATTTTTTGTAGTAAATTATTAACATATGGCTAATTGGATAATGCTTCCAGAAGGAAGGAAAATACATTTTCAGAGTGGGTTTTTATCAGAGGAAAACAAAAATATATATCCCTCTCCAGTAGCTAATTTTTACAAAGCTTGCCTAGTGAATCAGAACAACCAAACACTTGCATCTAATTTTTGGAAGGTCCAAGTACTATTGTTCAAAATGCACTTTTACTGAGTTTGAAAAGTTTCTTTTATATTTAAAGTAAGTTGGGATGAAATACGCTAAATTTTTATAGCATTTATCTGTTTGCAAAGCATACATTAATTAGTAATTGGCTGCTAATTTTATAGACATGGTAGCCAGGGGAGTAAATCAATGACCTATTAAGTATTTTTGACAAGCAATTTACATATCTGGTGACCTCACATTTTTTTTCAGAGTCCAATGCTATGTAATTGTTCCGTTGTGTTTGCATAAAATGAGTCACAACATGGTAAGACAAAGGTTAGAGTTATTAAAATAATAACCACACTAAAATAGTCATTTGAATTTATTCAGATTGTTCATAATGCTTTCAAAGGATATAGCAAAGCTTTTGGGGAATAACTGCACATGCTTTATTATCTATGGACTAAATTGAGTTTCTGAAGTTGCTTTAAATTTTAAAAGCACCTTTGCTTAATATAAAAAAGCCCTCTAATTTTAACTGACAGATCAATTCTGAAACTTTATTTTGAAATGAAAATGGGAAAGAATTTGTGTCTCTTGAATTAAAAGAAGTGGAAAAAAAATAAACCAGACATTCTAAAAAAAAAAAAGGAAAAAAGAAATCTGATTTTTAGTACTAATGAAATAGTGGGTGACAAAATAGTTGTCTTTTTGATTTTGATCACAAAAAATAAACTGGTAGTGACAGGATCTGATGGAGAGAGTTGACATCCTGGCGAATCACTGTCATTGATTCAATTATTCTAATTCTGAATAAAAGCTGTATACAGTGTGTGTTTATGCTACAGTGGGTTTTTTTTTTAAGTGACTGACATTCATCAGATTGGTTAGACAGTTTAAAAACCTAGTCTTTGTTTTCTACAATGTTGTCAAGAACAAATACAGTGTAATTTGTGGTATATTAAAAGCAAACTACTTAAAATGCTAGTTATAAAACTGCTTCAAAATACTCTAACATATTTGAAAATGTATTTTGGAAATTTAGGTTGTAACAGCTTTAAATAGCTTTAAAAAATTCAAACTTTTTATTTACATATGCAAATTACTTAAAAATTTTTTTGGTCTACTATTTATCAAAAGCTGTGAGAGTATAGAATTATGTTTCAAAATCCTAGTGTTTCATATGAAAACTGGTTCAGTATGCTATAAACCCCAAATACATGACTATATGGTTATAAATATAAGTGCCCAGTCAATATTCTTAATTAACAAAGAGTTTTTTACCTGATGCAAGCTGAGTTGGCTCCAGTTTTCTGCTTTGTCTTAGTACTGTGTTCTGTTAAAATCCCTCACCAAGCTTCCATACATGTTTTCCCCAGTTTTCTAGCATGAATGTAGCTGTCAGTCTGAATTTCAATCCCAAATTATGTGTGTTGACATAATTTCGTAGTGCTGACTTCAATTGTTTAAGATTACTAAATAGAAGACCATCAACTTCTTTCTCTACGCTTTCTAGCACTCAAGTCCTTTATATTCATTAACTACTAGAGCAGACTAATTACCTTTAATGGAGCCTTAATCCCAAAATATTATTTTGTCTTCATCAATTTAATCATAGGATGCATAAATGAAAATTCATTTTATTATTGGTCTTCATATATTAGCAACCACATTTTTCAATGTTTTATTAAAGCTTAGCATTTTTGGTGGCAAGTGACTTTTTAAGAAAGAGAAAATATGTTTTTCATATACAATTTTGAATTTCAGAATGCTTTATATGCTACCCCCTCTGTGACTCGCACTTTACCGTGAGCTAAGTGCCTTAATAAATACACAGCCATGATCACTGTGTGGCATCTTGAACTTTTGACATTTTATTTAAAAATAAAAGTGCCTATTTTCCTCAGAGGCAGCATAAAACACATTTTTAAAACGAAAGTATTTCTTCTGTATTATTTCTGTACAAAAAATTGGTTTAAAAAAAAGAAGAATGGGGGCATCATTTTGCAATCCCGTGTTTTTCAAGAATTGGAGGGTCAGATCGTTAAGAAAAATATTTACATAAGCTCTTAGCACTCATAATTAGAGTCATAATTCTGCGTGCAACAGCGAGGGAGGCATCTAGAAGTCCAGGTGCTTCTTGCCTCCGGCCGTCGTGCCACAGCCTGGGCCCAGCAGCTTGGCGGAGTCTGCCAGATCCGGTTTGCTTGAGCGGCTCACTGTGTCTGACAAGTCTGGAGGCAAATGCAGTCGCTATGGCAGAAGATGGTTTGGGAGAAGGAAAGAAAAAAGAAAAATAATTTTGCTTTCACGAGCACATTTCAGGATACAATATTATGCTCTGTTGATCAGCATTTAGCAATGCATACAAAATTCCTATTAAAACGTTCTTCAGCCTGAAGCCCAATACAACCATCCGGCCCCTCCTAGATTTCACAAATTACAGCCATCACACAGTCGGAACCAGGAATCTCAATGAAACATTTCCAGAATCCAAACCTAAATGTATGAAGATTTTCTTATTTAGGAAGCAATAAAAACATGTAGATACATAAATAAAAGCATAATTGAAAAAAAATCACATAATAATGGCAGGCTTGTTTTGTGGCTTTGTTTTGGTTTTGCCAGAACTCCAAACTGTTACCTTTCAATTGAATATAGCTTTGCAGCAATTAAAGATTCCCACAAATACCTGCTTCCCTTGGTCTAGGAAGTGGACCTGAAGATTATTCTCTTTCAAGGCTGTACTTTCTCTAGGCACGATTTCCACAGAAATAAATACTGACATAATAATGAAGAAAATCACACCAATCAAAGGGCCAGTATTTTCCATGTGCTCAGATGGGTCGGCTGTAACATCTGGCACAGGTCTTGGTAAGTTTGTTTCTATGCATGACATTGGGTCATGTTTTCAAAAAGTATAGTGCAGCTTTGACCACCTCCCCGAGCTAATTTTTTATCTTGAGATACAGGTTGACTGAAACACATACAGGTTGCTTTTAGCAGTTACTGCCCATAGTTACATAGCAGTTACTATAATTGAGGAGATATATTCATATTTCAAAAGAACTTTTAAGTTTTTGAAAGGATCTCTACCAAATTCATAAACATCCAACCTCCAAGGAACGCATGTGTTGTGTGTGGGAGGCTAAAGGTCAGTGAAGCAGGATGGGGCCGCCCACTGGTGACTAACTGAGGCCTCATAGAGGTGAACTGACTTGGAGACAACCTATCTGAGTCACTTCATTTGGAAAACTCCGATATGGGGGGAAAATTGAAGACAGAAAAGGGTAGAAACATTGTTTTGGGGGTCAAAATATTGTGATGCACAAGCACATGTTTTGGCTAGTTTCTTCTGACAAAAGGCTTAGTTTATTGTCATGCAAACACTATGTGCAGAGACTCAAAATATTTTAACAGATTGAAAATAATTTATGAAAATATTCTTCCTCGATTTCAGTTTGCCTACATGTATGCCTTTTTCAATGCATACCCATCGAGGATGAAGGCACTCCTATACAGATAGGTGACCAATAAAGAGGCCAGAAAGGTTGAGGAAAGCTGCAATACCCAGATAGGAGTATTCCCTTGTACCCTCAGCCCCCAGCCTGCTGCATATTAAGTAATTAAATGCCTACTTCCAGACTGATCAGAAAGCTCTAATGAAGACATATTTGTTTCTTTGTTTAAATAATCCTTTCATTTCTTGATGCTCTAGTTTGTTCCACAAAGGATTTCAGGCGAAAATGAAAGCACGAACGGCCCAGGAACCTGAAGGACGCACATGACTGAAGTCTGAGGCCATGGCTGTCTCTAGTATTAACTCTTATCACTATTCATGTGAGGAAGCAGGAGGGAAAGAGACATTTAATTACATGTCTGACTTTTAGTGTTTCTTTAAGAACTTGTAGTTATTGCTAATGAACAAAGGAAAAATGACTAGGATACATGCATGATCTGAAGGTTAACTGAAACTCACAAAGCTCATGTAACAGGTTACAAAGCAAACCTACTAGTCCAAAATCTCTTATACTGTACTAGAGGTCTGGCACATGAAATCCGTGCTCAGGTACAGTCCCTAGGCCTGGCCTGCGATCAGGGCCATCTTCCCCAGCTGCCCGCAGCTGGCCCCATGCCCCCAAATTCTCTTATACTGTATACCCTAAATATTGAAATATAAACATAGGGTATAAGAAGAACCCCAATAAAACTAAAATGTGTGTGCACACTTTTGGTTGGGACCTCACAGAGATGAAGCCAGAGGGTGATTAGGCTGTTTAGGAAATCAATGGGAGCCAACAAATATTCAGAAGTGAATTAAAGCAAGGCATTCTGAGAGGATATGTGAACAGAACAACTTCCACACTGAGCCTTTGCTTACCATCCAGTGACACCAACGGGACAAGCACACAGGTAACCTTCACAGTGAGCCCTTCCGGTGGTGTCTATAGGCAAGACAGAGACGAGGCAGAAATCATGGTTGGGGGCGGGGGGAGGGGAGCAAGGAAAAGCTGCAGGAGAAGGGCTAGATGGTAAGTAATGAATTATTGCATTCCGATGCACAGAAAGAGCTGATATGTCTTTAAGATCTATTTAGATGACTAGCTCTGATCATCTAAGTGAGGAAACTGGTGTAGTTGATTCAGAACCAGCATAATGCAATTTATTTTAGGAGCTTACTATCTGCTGAGAATTCTCTGTGCCTCTGCTTCTCTAGGACTGGTGTGAGCCATTTGGCTGGAAGCCCTTCCCAGCAAAGGCAGCTAAATGTGATGTGTGATACGCTTGGAAACCTTTCAGGTTGCTTGGCTTTGAAGTAAAAAATCCATTGGTGTGTAACTCCTAAGCACAACAATTTGGGGCGATGTGATTAAATGTTTCTAACCAAACGGTACATTGCAAAGCCTAGATGCATACTCTGTCCTTTGAAAAAGCCCAAGGGTGGCTCTTGGAAATATGAGAACCTGTGTGCGATTTTGCCGGCTTTTGTGGATTATGACTTGAACTTGCTCGCTCTGCAGTCTAACTTCTCAAGCAGTGGGTTTGTTTCCTTCTTTCCTGGCCTCCCCCTGTGCACCACGTCAGTGCGATGTGAAGCAGTGAGGAAGAAGGAGAGACCAGGTTCTGGGCTTGCCAGGCGTGTCAGGGACTTCTCCTCAGAGGCTTCCAAAGCACGCACACACCTGACATGGAAATGCTCCGATGCTGCTTCACCAGGTCTGTCTCCTGAACAAACGTGCTGTGGGGCAGCTACTCTGCATAGCATGTGACGTCCTTTAACTCAGTTGCAAGGCTGCGGGGGCATGTGAACTCTTTTCTTCTTAATATTTTTTAGTAATTGATTTTTAGAGAGAGGAAGGAGATGGGGGTGGGGGGAGGGGGAGAGAGAGAGAGAGAGAGAGAGAGAGAGAGAGAGAGAGAGAGAGAGAGA
>PVJC01016536.1:0-33606 GCA_004026665.1 Murina feae | reverse complement strand
TATGTATACTGCCACTTCCTAAGAAAACAATTAATGCTCCATATTCGGTAACACATACTTCTGCCAAAATTGAATGAAAGGCAATGTTACCTCAGTGAGACATGCTTTCAGCAATTCACCCCATTTGTAGAAGTCTTGGAGCCAAATTTGTTGCTAATCAGGTTTTCTATCTCAGTTGACAGTCCTGGTAGAGTGCCATGCTTTTATTTTCTTGTGAAATTTAATATTACGATTCAGAACTTTAGAGAAAGTGGATTGTCCCTTTGCCATTGTACAATGTAAAAAGGGAACCAGATTATTGATGTCTCCCATTTTCTCGGAAAATAATTCTATATAATAAAAGGCTAATATGCAAATTGTCCCCTCTACTGGGAGTTTGACCAGGGGGCGGGACCAGTTAGCCAACTGCCCTTGGCCCCTCCCCCTGGCCGGTCAGACCCCATCGTGCACAAATTCGTGCACCAGGCCTCTAGTTATTGATATAAATCTTAAGACTCATTCCCAGCCCGATTGGCATGACTCAGTGGTTGAGTGTT
This sequence comes from Murina feae, assembly GCA_004026665.1. Lineage (NCBI taxonomy): Eukaryota > Metazoa > Chordata > Mammalia > Chiroptera > Vespertilionidae > Murina > Murina feae. Next base: position 33,070 of record PVJC01016536.1, on the reverse strand, counting down.
GACCTATGAAACAGGAGGACACAATTTCTTTTCCAGTCAGGGCACAAACTCAGGTTGTGGGCTCATTCCCCACTGTGGGGCATGCTGGAAGCAGCTGACAAATAGTTCTCATCTATGAGAACTATCTCTATCTCGCTCTCTCCCTCTCCTTTTCTCTCTGAACTCAATAAAAATATATCTCAAAAAAAATAACCCGTTCCCAAAGGACTCTAACAATTAGGCAAATTTTAGGGTAATCACAGCAACCATCACCCTCCCTATACAAACTTATTGGAACAATCAGTCACTGTGAAAAGCTCAAGTACCTTGCCACCTGCACTAAAATGCAGTTCCATGGTAGTCCCAGAGTTCCAGGATGAATGCAAAGGCATTTCAACTTCATTAGTGTTTCTTGTGAATTTCCATGAATCGCGTTCCATTTCAAGGACTATCACAAATGTTTTCTGAGAAGCAGCCATAACGCAATGAGCAAAACTAAAGCTTTGACGCAGCATCTTTCTGTGAGATCTCAGTTGGTAAAAGCAGTGAACTCAGAAAGGAGACTGAGCAAAGAGATAGTGTCCAGGTGTCTGGGCTTGGATGGAATTGCAGTTGCTTCTCCTGTGCACATTGTGCTTTATTTTTCCTGTGAAAATGCTGGGAGAAGACACTGTACCCTTCTGTGTGAAGTTTATTCATGTGGTGTTGGAAGTCTGCCTCTTACTGCATAGGGATCTTTATTTTCCCATAAGGCAGACAGTAATAGAGACATTTTCCATTTGAGAGATATGGTTTCTTAGGGTATAGTTTCATTCATAAGCAAGACTCATGCTGGGTAATCTGGTTTACACAAACCATGCTCGGATTTGCTTGTTGGGGGCCAGGCCATATCATATGAATGTGATTCAGATTGTTGCTTCTGAGCTCCCCATGATGTATAATACATGGTTATCAATTTACAACCAGCACATCATGTATTCTGAGCAGTTCACACTGGCTGCAACACACAGCACATACTTATTAATGACATAAATCAAGAGTTTCTGAGCCTGAATAAAGCTTAATCTGTAATCCATACCAGGAAAAACGAAAAGGAGAATTGGGAAGCAGGGCTGGCTATCCTAGGATAAACACTAATAACTCCCTTCCCTGAGCACTGGCCATAGAGTGTGGATTCTGTTTCCATGGCAAGGAAGGGCACAGAGGAAAGTCCACCTGCTTTAAGTCGGGACTTCAGGGAACTCTAGATGTTGCAACTTTCTTCTTCTTAACTGTGATATATTTTCATAATGGATAGGAGGCCTGGGGAAAAGAGTTGTGAAAAGCATAAAAGATAACACAGAGGCCTTTTCTACAACTAAATCCATTTTGTCTGCCAGATATTTTCTGGTGAAAGCTCTCTGCAAGAGACAGGCTTGACCCAGGTGAGACAATTTGGCTTGAAAATGGCTGCCTCCTGGGAAGTCAACGGGTTATTTAAATGTTAAATGACTTGTAAGGGCCAAGGGAATCAACTAGGATTTGGATGCCAAATGTTCACCCAAGGGAAGTGATATATGCTCACAGTGATACATGCTGAAAAGACCTAGGTTCTTGGAGGTGGTGGGAGATTTGTGAGAAGAGGAAAGTCATTGCCCATGTTACTGCCTGTGGACCCTGTGCTGGGTGAGTTTTGAGTGAGCTGCAGTCCTGGGCTGATGAGTCCCAGACCCCAGAAGACCTCCCGAAGTCTCTGCCAGCAGCACCGCACCCCTCCCCTCCCTGTGTGGGTCATAGGGCCCAGGCCTGCTTCCTTCACACCTGAGCACTGGACAGGCAGCTCTCAGAGGTGGTCTTTACCTGCAGTAGGAGCACATTCTATCTTCCCATCAGACCCAGAATCCCAGCATGTCTGGGAGGCCTACCCCACCTACTTTGCACATTAAGTTAGGAACATGAAAAAAAATAGGTATCCTCCAGGCACTGTTTGACAGCTGCTGAGTAAATTGTCTTCATTTATAAGAGAAGATCAGGGGACATGTCATTGTGACTGGCATAGAACAACTGCAAGGTCAAATGCATAAGCTGCCTGAATAAAAGCGTCCCAGTTCCAGGAACGTAATTCCCAAATGGTGATCTGTCAGGGATTGGAGAGGAGAAGCGTGTTAAGTGCGGAGGGTGTGTGTGCCTGTGCACGTCTTCCTCCTAAACCACTTGCTTAAGGAACTCCCTGAGAGACTCTTCAGCATTTCTCAATGTAATCAAATGCTGAATCCACGTTTTTCCCCACCTCCCTCTCTCACCTTTAGAACACTTGCGCTTTGCTTACTGGGAGAAGCAGTAAAATGTTTACTGAATGTCATCACATTCAGGTCTTTCTCTTCCCACATGTATTTGTTCACAAGATGCAACAAGCCGTTTCATCAGGATCATCCTCTTCTAGTTCATGTTCTATATCTATAGAATTACATTTCTGCCTTTTACTTTCCTTCATTTACAATGCAAGGCCAAAATTAAACAGGGGACGGGGTAGTCTCGTTCACTTCATACAAATCAGATTGTTGTCTCCCACCCAGTTACTGGTAAACACATCAGATCAGCATCAGCTAAAAGAATAAGCTTCAAGCTGGTCACTGTTGCACTGGGAAAACAGAGGCCAGTGGGAGCACTTCCACCTGCTCCCACCACGTCTTCAGGTCTGTGCCCACCCACTCCTTCTTCGCTGTCTCTACCGTTGAGTGGCCCAGGATTCTGTCGAAAGCCGGGCCTTCCTTTTGTTTCCATCTTGTCTTCTCATAGGCACCTCACCAGGTTGTTCCTTCTGTTCCTTTGAACACACATGAAAAATTCTTTTCCTCCATCTTAAAAAAAAAGAATATTTGAGTCAAGATAGAAAGAAGTTAGGAATGAGGACATAGGAACAAACATCACAGGCTCATAAGGCTAAGTCCTCACACCCGAGCCCCCATCTCCTTGCGTGATCCAAGGGAAACACCTTATGGCGGTGGTCACAGAAGGAAACAACAAGAACTGGCTAAAACCAGATCAATCTAAGATGGAGGAACATTTGACCTGAAAAAAAGGCCCCAAAACTTGTTATACCATCGTTATAATGAAAACTGGCATCACAAGTAAAAGGGAGGCTGAGAGGGACAAGCACCATGGCACTTTCGGAATGAACAATATTGGGATCAAGACCCCCTCCCAACCAGAAGGCAGAGACGGAAGTGGGCGCCACAAAGTTAGGCACAACCCACCTTGGGCAGCACATCACGTCCCAAGAACTGACCGACTGTTGTGCACAGCTCGCTGGCATTTGCCTGTGTCCACTTGAACATGAACTTCACTTCTTTCACAGCAGCAGCCTGCAAGACCTGCAACCAGGGAGCAGCGGCAGCTTGCCCAGGCTCAGCCGCCACCCCCCCGGCCCCCATGCTGTCTCCAGGAACCCAAGTCCTGGCTTCTTTTTCTCTACCTAAATCAAACTTGCTTTCACTCTCACTCGGATTTGTTCATGAATTCTATCCTGCAAAAAGTCCTGTTAGTCTGGGAACATGGTGAAAAACCCAGCTGAGCCTGGGCCAGTGTGGTTCAGTTCATTAGAGCATCGTCCCCTGAACCGAAGGGTCACTGGTTCAATTCCTGGTCAGGGCACATACCAGGGTTGTGGCTTTTCCCTGTCTGGATGATCAGGGTGTGTGTGGAAGGCAAGTGATCTCTCTCTCTCTCTCTCCCTCTCTCTCTTTCTCTCTCTCTCTCTCTCTCTCTCTCTCTCTCTCTCTCTCTCAAAAAAAAAAATATCCTCTGGTGAGGATTTTTAAAAAAGCAAAGAAGGGAAAGAACAACACCAGCTGATTCAGCCTCCTGCGACATATTCACCCCACTCCAGGTTCATCTCCATGCTCCCTTCATGGGAAAACACCTCAAAGGAGTGACTGCTACCCTGTCCTACTTCCTCCCTCCTAATCTCGCTTAAAGCTCATTCATTTGAATGTTGGTCCCTAGCCCTACACCAAAAATTTCTCTTGCAAAAGTCGCCAATGAGCCCAAGTGTTGTTTACTTGGCCTGTCAGTAGCGTCTGGCACAGTTTCTGTCCTTCTGGAAACTATTCACTTGACTTTCCAGATAACGCATTCTGCTGGTTTCCCTTTGAATTCTCTGATGGCTTTCCCCACCCCACCCCCCCTTATCACTTTTCTTTGCTGGATCTTTTCCATTTTGCTGACCTCTGGATTAAAGTGCCCAGGGCTCCAATCTCATCTATGCTCATGACTTTAAATACTGTTACAATAACAGTCTTTTATTTTCTGGATGCGGATGCTTTGACATTTGGAGCCTTGCTGGCCCTGGAGGGATTTGCCTGCCAGAGCTAGATAATTCCTGGAGATAGTAAACAACTTGCCTGCCTGTGACCACCCTTTCAGATGCAAACCAACCGCTCCAGAGCTACTAAGCATCTGCCCTCATCACCCCTAATCTGCCTGTTGTCAGATAGATAGATACCATGGCTAGGCCCCAGAGCTTGTGGAAATTAGTCCAATCGGCCAGTCCGCAACAAGCCCGTTTACCCTTCCTTGCCCATTCCTTCCCATGGAAACCACAGGAAAGGCTCTTGCCCGCGGTTTCCCTCTCGGTCAGTCTGCCCATCTCACCGTGGCACTTCCCTGTGTGGCCCTACATGCCATGCCTCTTGTTTCTAGGGGACTGAGAGTATAATAAACCTTTTCCTTCATGATAGCCATTCCCATGTCCCTAATTAAAACAGGTCCCAGTTACCCTTAAAGCATCTATAATCAACACACACACACACACACACACACACTCTAAACGAAGGTCTCTATTCCAGACTTCTTGTAACTCCTGATTCTTATATTCATCCAGACCCTAATCTTCTATTAGTCCTCTCAAAGCCTGCCCCTCTCATAGTCTTCCCCACATCAGTTAAGGACAACTCAAGCCTTCCTGACACTCAAGCCAAAAAGTGTAATGTCATTGTTAACTCCTCTTTTTCTCTTGAATTTCATATTTATTCCATCAGTAAATTCTTTTGGCATTATCTTCAGGTGATATTTCAAACCTATTCTTTTGCAATCATGCCAAAATAAAAATCACTGACAGTATAACAGTCTTCAGCTCTTAAACAGTACCTGAAATCTGTATATGTTCAATAAATGTGTTGAATGACTGACATAGTAAATGAATTCTACTCATTTTATTATCTGATTCATAAATTAATGTATTCCTTACATGGTTACAAACAGGGCAATATAACACTTTCTCTCAATCTTCTTAGACCTGAGGAAAGATGACAATATGTTGTCTCAATATAAATGCAACCGTTAAGATCAAGATGAGATTGATTCAAGTCTCTGTAAAAGTTCAAAAACTTTCCAAAGGTTTCCAGGGTTGTCTAAGGAACCTGATTCTTAGGATTACCTAGGCGTCTGGCTTTCATGGAAATGAGAAATTTATGGGTTGTGTTCCCATCTTGTACCCTTGAGCCTCCTGCAACATGGAAGTTGACACTTGACTCATTTTCCACTTTCACGAATAATTTTGAGTGTAGCACTATTTACTGGATAACTGTCTCTCACAAAGAAGGGAATTATAATTCAGAAACACAATTTCAAACTGAATGCCACGACTCAGTAGGCACTCAACACCGGGGACTTTTCAATGGCCAGTGCACTCCATACAGCCCTCAGTATCACACTGTTTCCTTCCCTGCCTCCCCCACCTCATCCCTCCTAGATTGTTACTCTACTCTCCCCTCCTTAAAAATTCCTCTCATTCTTTCTAGAAGCAGAAAACATGGGCCTTCCATGTCACAAGGTTTTCATCCTAAGATAATAGTTATGGATTTGTTCCTTTGTTTCTATTCTGAATTACTTTATGAGAAAAACTATAAAGAGTAGGGCAGTTACCATCCACATATCATACAGTCTAGATATAATAATTGGTAATATTTTGTCATATTTGCTCAATTGACATTTTTGGGAAACCTTTATAAAATAATGTGCAGATATTATGGCACTTTGTACCTTTAGCATGATCTGCAAAAAATAAGGACCGTCTTGTGTATAACCACAATGCTTCATCTACCTCTAACATATTAACAATATTTCTTAATAGCACCAAATGCCTAGTTCACTTTCCAATTTCTCCACTTGCTCCCAAACAGTTGTGTTTTGAAGTAGCAATTTTATTTATTTATTTACTCGGTTAAACCTGTATATTTAAAACAGCATGTTATTGCTATGAAACATTTTAATATGGTTGCATGCTTTTCCTAAACATTACTCCCTATACGAAGTGGAGCTAAGTACCAGTAGCCAAATGCTCCTTATTAAATTATCTGTTGTAGTGAACCCATACCGTTAAAGTGGGGTCTCCGTTTTACACACAGCTGGTTAATGGAAGAAGATGTATGAGCTCATTTGTTAAGTTGGGGTCTCTAAGCAAAAACAAATGAGAGGAAACGCAATGGAGACAATGAGTAATGGGAAGTTTCCAGACCACAGACACTGGGGCTTCAGTAGAAAAAATTACAGCCAGAGGAGACTTTCTGGGGTCCCCATGTCTGTTACCTAGCAACAAACCCATTACACAAGCACACTGAAGTCCAGTTAGCGGGGCTCAGGGAGAGCAGGTGAGCAAGAGGACCAAATTTCCTCTTTAATGCTATATTAATAACTCAGGTCTACAGCAGTCTTTGACAAGGGTGATTACCTGAAGAAATCGTGTCTGTAAATGCTTCCCCCGGGTTAAACTCCCAAAGAAAGAAGATGGCTATAGCTTAATTTACTGTGCACACGTCATTACTTATTTGTCCACGTATCCATCAGATCAGCGTTAAATATACTATATGAAAAAGAAAACCATCCAAATTCAAGTTTAGTCTTGACTCATAGTCTAAGGCTCTAAGACCCATCCAAATTCATCCCTAATGGCAAATGAAGTGTGTGTCATGGATTTACTGTTATAATTATTTTTGCTTTTAAGTAAATTACTGCATTTTTCAGGTTTGCCCCTTCTCCTATTAAGGTGTTGCTATGAGCTGACAGGGGAGCTTCTCTGCCATCTGTTTGGCCTAAAATTTGTCAGGTAAAATGTTTCTTCAAAGTAGAGTGTTTTAATAATGCAATTATGTCAATAGTCAATAACAATACCATCCTTTTAAAAAATGCTCAAGGTGGTGCTTCTCATTTATCAGTAAGTCCGAGCTAAGATTCACACTCACCGAAGTTAGAACAGCAACCCAATCCTATGATCCCTGCTCTATCATTCTCTCAATTAAGCTGTTTTTAAATTTTCTGTATGTGTGTTTTTAAGTTTTTAAATTGTGGTAAAATACACATAAAAATTTCCATTTTAAACTGTACAATGCAATAGTGTTAAGTACATTCACATTATTGTACACCCCAAGTTTAGAACTTCGTCGTACTACCAAACTGAAACTCTGTCCCCATTAAATACCAACTCCCCATTCCCCCCTCCCGCTAGCCCTGGGAACCACCATTTGCATTCTGACTATAAATTTGACTTCGGTATCTCATATAAGTGTAATTACACAGTCTTCATCTTTTTGTGATTGGTTTACTTCACTTAGCATAATGCCTTCCAGTTTCTTTTATGTTGCAGCATGTGTTAGAATGCCATTCCTTTTTAAGACTGGGTTATATTCAATTGTAGTATATACCACATTTTGTTTATCTGTTCACTAACCAATAGGCACTTGGATTGCTTCCACCTTTTTAGTACAGTGAATAATGCTATGAACATAGTGTATAAACATCTCTTCAAGACTCTGTTTTCAATTCTTTTGAGTATATACCCAGAAGTAAAATTGCTGGATCATGTGATAGTACGGTTTAGTATTTTTAAGGAACCACCGTACTGCCTTCTGTAATGGCTATACCATTTCCCAGTTCCACCAGCAGCGCACAAGGGTTGCAATTTCTCCACATGCTCGCCAGCACTTGTTGTTTTTTGTTCGTGCATTTATTTGTTTTTTAGAGTAGCCTCTCTAATATGTGTGAGGTGACAACTCTTGGTGGTTTTGATTTGTATTTACTTAATGATTAGTGATGTTGAACACCATTTTATGTGCTTATTGGCTATATGTATATCTTCTTTGTAGAAATGTCTAGGTTCTTTGCCTATTTTTAAATCACTTTGTTTTTGTGGTTGGATTGTAGGAGATATTAATGTATCATAAATATGATTCACAAATATTTCTCCTCCTATTCTGTGGATTACCCTTTCACACTTACGTTTTTAAGTTTTTAAATTGTGGCAAAATACACATAAAAATTTACCATTTTAAACTGTACAATACAATAGTGTTAAGTGCATTCAGTCTAGAGAAGAATTCAGATGTATTGTGTTAGTAAATCAAGGAAAATGGCAAGCATCTGAATATAGAAATGATTAGAAAGTGGTGGGAGAGGCAATGTTTATAGAGTAAAAGGGAAATTGACAAAGGGGGGGGAGGAGATAAGAGGGGAAAATCCAAACATGTTTTCCATCTGCTTTGCTGCTCTGCATTTGACCTCTCTGCTTGGAAGCCAAAAGAGGAAGAGGAAAAAACACAGATAATTGAACAGCTCTAACACCGCCATGGATGGCCATCCTAGGCGCCTCGGGAGCTTCTGAATCACTGCTGTAGCACTTCAAGTCTTCTGAAAATTACTGCTTAACAATTATACTCTGGTTTTTGTGTCTCATCACATTCCACACAAATTGACAGTGTCAAAATCACAGTGTGTTTTAGACTCTAGGTTTATTAAGTGGTTGCCTGAAGTTTTCTTAGGAAATGGGAGTTAGCCAAGGCTAGCATTTTGGCCCTATCTTACAATTACATTATTTTCTATATTTTGCTACCTTTTTCTTTTTTCCCCCTCCCTGGGCTGAAAGATGACAAAAATGAGCTTTGTACCCATACTCTGAATATTCTTTACCCCAAAATAGCGGATTGTAGCAAAGCAAAATGCTTTCTTGCTTTCAAATTTGCAGGCATCCTACCATCGAGAGAAGTCCATTTTATCAGCCTGACACCAAAGGTCCACAGAAGCACATCAGCAACTGTGCGAGTGCTGGCACAGGATGAAAGCTGAGGGTCCTATCTGGTATTTCTGCAGTCCCTCAGCCCTCAGAGACACACAGACCTCCTGGTCTGCTTCTCATCTGGTCTCTGGAGGGTGGGAGAGTGACACCAGGACCACAAAGAATGCACAGCCCCTGCGAATCTGTGAGAGGCTGTTAGTCCCTTATTCAGCCCAGGGACAGGGATAAACTTTGTGGAAATTGCCCTGAGATAGTAAATGCCCACAAAGAGCAGATGGGAGATCTACTTCTCAGGCGTCTTGTTCCAAAGGCCCCTCCACTCCCAGTGCCTGGGGTCCGCTCCCCCTCCCACGGAAGCACGAGAGGCTGAGTGGGTGTTGCTTCTGTTGCAGTCTGAGGTTTTGGCTCAGACTCTAAGAAAGAGGGAAGCTGCCTGGGTGGAGAAGTCCTATTCAGAGCTCCACTCCTGAGGAGGGCTGCTCTTGTCATGCACCGGAACTTTCTCCCCGTCTGTAAAATGGGTGAGGAGGCTGGCCTCTGGTGAATGTTGGAGATGCAATGTGTGTGAGTAGGGCTTTCAAATAAAAAAAAACAAAAGGTGTGATTTGAGCCTAAATCGTTGTTATTATTTCTTCCCCACACAGCCAGTGCTCTATTGTTCCTCTTAAGAAACTCTTGCTGCTTAGCCCGCAACGCCCACACCACCAAGCTCTGGCTTCTGTGTTGTTCAGTGGGTGGCGGCCCTTACAGCACAGGGCAGCCTTGTCAGCCGCTCTGACATCTCTGCTCATTAATTAAACGAAAACTTTAAAATACACACCAAGATGGTGATTTCCCATAAACACTTGAAACTTTCTGCTTTAAATGAAAGTAAAAGTCCTCTTTCACCTTCTGTCCCAACACAAAGCATGCACCCTGGTCCTTCCACCTGCCTTTGAGGAACCCACGCTGGGGGGAGCCGAGGTGCTGCTGGGCAGGACACAGCGGCGCTGGCGTTTCTGAGGCTGGAAGGCTGCCAGGTGCTTGGGACCACAGACCTCGGGGATTGACGAGGGGAAGGAAGGCTCTTTACTGCTCTTTCTTTTACGAGGCCTCCATAAATATTTCCTTTTTATGATTATTTTTGCTGTTTTCAGATTTAGTTTATGGATGCAGTTAATGCTGAATCTGGGTGTTAAGGAATCACCATCCTTGTTTAGATTCTGGACACTTGGGGAGATTTTCCTCGGCGTTTTCTCCCCTGAAATAAACACATCGAGCGGATGGCGAGAGGTTTATTTTCCCCCGGATGCCCTGGTGTGCATTTGTTGGGAGTGACTTTTAAGCACCAAGGAGAGCATTCCTTCAACCATGTAGTGTGCTTCAGTGTTGTCTGAGGAAGGTGCTCATCCCTGCCTGCAGTTATGGGGGGAGTACCCTGCTGCAGCAGCTGAGCTGTGTCTGCGTGTTCATCCCCTAAGACTGAGAAGGAACAACAAAGGCCGAGCCGATAGGAGGCCCACCACGTGGGGTGCACCCACTCTCAGAGCACATCAGCTGCAGAGCCCTACCTACCCCTGTTCCCAGTCCCAGAGCGGTACTGTCCTGAGCTTACATTTTTTATTTTACTTAATTATCACCAGAATCTTACAGAAGAGGTGGTATTAACGTGTTCATTCCAAAGATAATGTAAATAATGTGTAGAGAAGCGAAGTTTATTTCACAATTAAAATTTGGAAGCGTCAGGATACATATCCAGGCAGACAGACTTTAAAATTAAGCCTTTGAATCAGTAACTATGCATTCTAGGGTTGAAATTGAATTAAAATGTAATGTCATGAATGTTTTCTCCTTGGAGTTTTTTCCAGTGAGTACCAAATACTCCCATTGGATTTATATCATTAATAATCCATAGGAGTGACTGAATTTTATTTTTTTAATCAGTTTGACATGTTTATTAATATGTTTTATGTAGCCATTTGGCCTATACCCATCTTTAGCCCCTGTTCCTTCTCTACAGCAGTCTCTGAGTCAGGGCTGTCCCTGGGGTCCAGCAGTTCACTTTTTGCCATCACATGACTGAACCTGTTAGTCACCAATAAAAGGTTCTTTCTCAGGAAGCCAAACAGAGGTGGTAAAATATTACAAACTTTGGATGTGTGCCTGAAGGGAAGCTAATAAGTTCCATTCAGGCCTCAAATTGAAGCCAAGAGCTCTCTCCATGTACCATGAGGTACTGCCCGCATCTCCTCTCTCCCTAGTGGCAAGTGGATGTTAGGGACTCCTTTTTTTCAGGGAAATGTTAGCTTTCCTCTGAGGATCTGCCACTGGAGAAGCAGTTGCGTCTCGTGAACAAAGACTTACGGGGCCCTTTTAGGATGGTGGGAAGAAAAGCCCTCACTTGTAGGAGATCCCTCACTCTTTCTAGCCATGACCCTTTGGTTTTCTCTTTGGAGTGCTGTGCAAACATTATAAATATAGACTATTGAGTGTGGAGATTAGGAGAACGTTAGAGAACTTCACCTCTGTTTACTACACATATGTTGGCAGAGAGAAGCATTAGCTCAAAATGTTAAACTTCAGTTGGGGACCTGAAGCAGTGCCCAGAGACGCCTGCCTGAAACTCTGAGGATCAGGGTACAGAGAAGATGAGCAGAGCGACTCCATGGGAAGGAGAGGTGCAGATTATATCAGTCTTCTGGCTGCCATTGTCCATATCAGAATTATACTCCTTTGAGCGCATAGAGGCTTTGAGAAGGCCACTCCGAGATGGAGCTGCTCTCCAAAGGCTTCTACGTAGGGGCTGATGAGGAGTCCTGCTGCCTGTCCATATCTTCTCATGAGCTGAAAGACTTCTCAGAGACGCCCTGCCTCCTATATCAATTCCTTCCTTCACCAATTTCAGGATGTTCACCAGTGGGCCTGACTCAAATAGGAATTAATAGGCTGATTGCGGGTGCTTTAAATGCCAAAGTGTTGAGCCAAAATTTCTACCAGGGAAAGATGGCTCTCAGATTAGGCCTTTAAGTTTCCATGAGCATCTATGTTTACTGTGTCCAGATAAGTCAACACATTAATTGGGCACCTACGCTGTGCCCACAACTGGACTAAGTTAACTCTGTTCGGCTGCAGCAATGCAAGCAATGCATATGTTTGCCTTCATCCGAGGGAGAACAGAATGACAGAGGGGAGAGAAGGCAGTCATCTTGACAAGTGTGAGTTCTGAAAATTTCTTCCAGTGTATACACTTGTCTCACTCATTGGTAAAGTTTCTTCCTTTGGTGTATTTTTAGTAAAAAAATATTACTTCTGCCTCCTCCATAGATAAGCCAGATGAGCCTAATAGAACAATGCAAATGGGTAGCATGAAGCTGGGATGAGACGATGTCAAAAGTGGGCAACCCCTGAACATGTAGCTGGAAGAAATTTACTTATTTATTTCTTAACTAGAGGCCCAGTGTGCACTCTGGGGTGTCCCTTAGCACAGCCTGTGCCCTCTAGCAATCTGGGATCCCTCGGGAGATGTCCACCTGCTGGCTTAGGCCTACTCCCCAGGCAATTGGGCCTAAACTGGCAGCCAGACATCCCTTTAGAAGCCTGGGGGCCCTCAGGGGATGGGCACTTGCCAGCGGGGAGCAGGCCTAAGCTGCAGTCTGACAACCTTAGCTTTGCTAAGGAGGCGGGAGAGGCTCCCGCCACCTCTGCTGTGCTGGCAGCTGGCAGTCTGGCTTGTGGCTGAGCAGAGCTCCCCCTGTGGGAGTGCACTGACCACCAGGGGCAGCTCCTGCATTGAGCATCTGCACCCTGGTGGTCAGTGTGTGTCATAGTGACCAGTTATTCCCAGTGGTTCTGCTGTTAGGGTCAATTTGCATATTATCCTTTTATTATATAGGAGGATAGAAGCCCGATGCATGGGTGGGGACCAGCTGGTTTGCCCTGAAGGGTGTCCTGGATCAGGGTGGGGTTCCCACTGGGGTGCCTGGCCAGCCTGGGTGAATGGGTGATGGCTATTTGGAGGCTGGCCACAGTTCTTTCAAGATGGGGTGCCTGGTCAGCCTGGGTGAGGGGCTGAGAGCCATTTTCAGGATGGCCACATTCTCTTCAGGGAAGGGGTCCCTGTTGGGGTACCTGGCCAGCCTGGGTGAGTGGCTGATGGCTGTTTGCAGGCTGGCCACAGCCCCTTCAGGGAGGGGGTTCCTGCTGGGGTACCTGGCCAGCCTGGGTGAGTGGCTGATGGCTGTTTGCAGCAAGGCTGGCTGGAAGCTGTATCTGGGATTTATTTAACTTCTAAAGTTGAAACTTTGTTGCTTTAACTGGAGCCCAGGTCGGGTTGCCCATGACAACCCAGGCTCCCAGTGCTTCCTTGAGCCCAAGGCTGGAAGCAGGTATCTGAGGTTTATCTTCTATAATTGAAACTTTGTTGCCTTGAGTGGAGGCCACAGCCGGTCTCAGCTAACAGGAACCTTAGCTTTCTGCATTGCCAGGGGCAAGCCTCCTGCTTGTTCCATCTCTGTGGCTGCCGGCTGCCACCTTGGCTGGGTTAATTTGCATATAATTGCTCTTATTGGCTGGTGGGCATGGTTTGGCCAGTGGGCGTGGCTTAGGTGTAATGGAGTGAGGGTCAATTTGTATATTACTCTTTTATTAGATTAGATTGTCAACACACATGGTTTTTAATGTGTGTATGGTCTCTGTTAAGCGTTTACTGATTAGCCCATAACAGCCCTATAAAGTTGTATTATTATTATCCCAATTTGATGGATAAGAAAATGGGGATACAGAGAGGTTCAGCAACTGCCCAAGGTTACACATATGTGGATTTTATTTGCCCAATAACATGAGGCAAGTTACCAACATTTACAAATTGGAATATTTTGTACAAAAATATCCAGATTTTGGAGGGATTGAGCAAAAAAATTTAAAAAAGGAGAGAAAGAACTCATGGACAAGGCATGGACAACAGTGTGATTGATGACTGTGGTGGGTAAGAGAGAAGGAAAAGATGGACGAGAGTATAGGGGGATAAATGTTGATGGAAAAAAAATCAAGAAAAAATATTCAGATTTGTCGTGTTTATTTCATCATATCATCAAAAAAGATATGATGGCACTGGGCCCAATGACAAGCAGAATTGAGCCATAAAATGTCAACATTTATTAGAAATATATATAAAATATCATACCTGTTTTGTAGATTCTGCAAAGTCCCCACTCCTTTCTCTGGAGGCACTCTGAAAAACAATGTTTTTGAAAGATTCACTCTGAGATAAAAATGAGACAGTGTTTTAATCTTCTGGCGAGATTAGGCGATGTTACCATTCAATAAATCCTGAAACAAAGGACCAAACACAGTTCCAGACCAGAGGTGCCACTCCCAAGATGTTGAGATTGCAAGACTCTCAAGTCCTATTCATGAAAGAATAGAAATGCCTGAAAAGAAATGTACTCATTCCATCTCTAAGAAATTATTTCTAAGAACCCTGATGATCAGGATAACTATATAATCTACTATCTAAACCAGAACATTTATAAGTATAAAGATGGTTGTTCCATTTCTCAGTTTATTGCACCTCATCCTCAAATCCACGCTCCATTGCTTGCTCCACTGTAATACAAATAAACTCTATGAATATTTCTCCTTAGCCTGCTGGAATGTGGTGATGCTTTGTCAGTATAGAACACTGGAGGGACACTGGCGGAGTTGAGGTTTCCCTTCCTGATTCTGGTATATTCCTCTCCAGGATATTACACATGTGGCTTCTCCAGCACCTGGCTCTGGTAGCACATGGTGGCCAGCAATGCCAAGCAGCCAGCAGCTTCCCCCAGAAGCCTCTTGAACAGTTTTGCAGCCCAGTGCCATGAGGGAAATACCTCTTTGTGCATAGCTTCCCTGGAAACCCCTAATGACTTTGTAGCAAAGTTCTGAGACACAACACCTCCTAGTGGAAAGCTTCCCTCAGTGCTCTAGAAGGTAGAATTATAGTAAGTTCCACCTGTGTGGCACTAAAATGATTGATTTCCCTAGTGAACCACAACCATATCCTCTCCTAGGAAGCTTGGAACTCATGTCTACAGGTGTGGGAGTATGTTGCTTCCATGGGTGCTATATCCTCGCCTTGGGGACGCGGCTGTACCTTATATCTGCAATCTATAATTCTTTAGAATTCTCTTTAACTCTCACCAGTCAATTCCCATATCCTAATCTTCTGTGCATACAGAAAGAAAATGACAAGCTCAGGTCCTTTTACTCTCAGTTCAAGTCATGGTCTGAGCTTCCATGACAGCCCTAAAAGAATTTCTTACTTCTTGTTGTCATAGGGCTCCCATTGCTGACAATTAAATATAAAATTTAATTCTCTTTGTTGATTTTGACAGTTGGGTTCACAATCTCACCCAGTTTCTCATGTAAAACCTAAAGCATTGAATGGGGGAAAACAGGTTCCTGAAACTTAGAATGGGAACATCTACTTGGATGGATTGTCACCTGAAGCTGGCATAAAAGTCTCACCTACCAGTAGAAATGTCTTGTTCTCCCAATTCTGGGGAGACAAGCTGTGTTTTCTTGAAAACCCTGTGATGACCTCACCCCAGTGGGGCAGATGTCTTGAAGTGGTCTGTCCATTCTCCTCAACACCACCCAGAATCACCCCATGTTGTCACTAACCCTTAACGTGGCTCACATCTCAGTTTAGTTTTCTGCAGAGGTACAGGCACACACTATGGCCCAGGGAGAAACGGACTGTAAGCCACAAGGATTGCAAGACTTTTCAAACATATATCCATAGAAACCAGGGGAACGCGTGTGTGGGTGGATTCTAAGGGTAATAGACTAGGGAGGGAGGAATGTAATAGTGGATAGGACCAAATTCCTTCGTATCAATGCATTTACTAGTTTGGGAATTTCATGTGTCGGCTCCTGCCATTGGAGGTGGCTCTAACAATAAACTTGCTGGGTTAACGGAAACTCTGACTTAACTGTGGCCTACATACAATGAAGCCGAGGTGCCAGAGTATCCCTGGCATGATGTAGAGGAGACAATCTGAAGACTGAGGAAGAAAGGAATTTGAAACTGAGTTTATCATGTGTGGCCGATGTATCCACTCGCCCCACAACTACCACAGAGGTCTGAAATGCCTTTCACTAAGGCATTGAAAAATCTAATAATGAGGGGAGCACCTGCACCCCTGAAAATCTCTGGAGTTGCTGTCTTTTGTAGGCCAGGTATTGCCTTAAGAAATTGGACATTCGAAAGGGCTCCCTGATCTCAATGGAGCTGATGGGATCCTGGAGTTTCAGAGGGCGAGGTGGGCTCATACTGTGTGTGATTGAACAGCAGGTGTACGCCAGCGACACTGGGAAGTATAGTCGCCTTTCTGAGGATTATTAATGAACCATTTAGTGCAGATTTAGAGAGCAATATTCGAAGTGTTTGTGTCTGAAATGTAGACCTTTGATTAGGGTCTTTGAAATGGTAACTAACCACCACTGGAGTGTGGATTTCTAATTTGGAGGATACTTCAACTGTTAACTGCCCCTAGGGCATAGATTAAAATTTAATTGTATACAGTTATGGGCCACATTGAATGTGCTGGATATTTTAAAGTAAATTATAGACGATATAATCAACAGCGTTTCTCACGTGATCATAATCAGCTCCAGCCGAGTGCCAGCCACTTGTTAGGTGGGGTACGCATGTTCCAGTTCACCAGTCTCTACTTCTCCCTGATTTCCCTGCGATAATATGAGCTCCCATTTGTCATCGTGTTTGCACTGTCATTTTTTCACAGATGTGTTAAAAGGAAATTGGAATATTTATTGTACTCTGTCTCTATCAAAAGAAGGAAAATGAAAAATAGACCTGGGAGGGTTGTCTATGTCAAGAAAAATAGGAGAGAATATAGTTATTATTTGTGAAGAATATGTCTATGTAATTAATGTGCAAAGTGAAGTGAATCCATTCGGAAAGAAAGCTTTTCCAAAGATGGCTGTGGCATGGCCTCCCACCTCATGTGCTTTTCTGTGATGGGACTGGCCAGCCCTCCACAGCAGGTAAGATTCACAGATGAGGAAATACAGACGGAATGTTTTGTTCTAAGGTTATCTGCAGCACGACCAGGTCCCAGGTCCAACCCTTCTGACTCCCAGTACAGTGCTCGTGGGAGAATAAAAGTCAGGTGAGTAACAGCGAGTCCTGGACATTGACTCTGTTTTTAAAGTGTGGTTCCTGGTGGGTGAATGCAAGTTTGGAGAAAAAAAGGGAGACAGAATTGGAGATAAAGGCCAAAAAGTCAGAGGTAAGAATGCAAAGAGTAAGAAACAAATATACTTGGATCTGGGCTAACAGTGATGTATTTGACCAATAAAATGTGGAAATTACACGCTAGGACTTCTGGAGCTAGGTCCCTTCTGTGTCAAATCAACCCATAAACTGTTGTTTTAAGTCTTTAAGTGTAGGCATAGTTGTTATATAGCAATTGGTAACCCAAATAGATACTTTATGAAGTAATCCTATTTTCCACTTACTGCTTTTCTGCTTAGATCCTGTAGGCATTTAAGTTGAGACCTTGTTTTTGTTTAGTTTTGTCCTTGTTGGAGATTGATGTCAAGCACCTATATATTAACTAGCATTTATCCATCATGAATATTCATGGTGCATAACACATATTCAGCTGGCTTCTATTGAGCAAATGTTTTGCTGGTTTGTTTTTTCCCCTGGGGGGAGAAGAATCTCGATCCTTTCCTAATAATTTTCTACCTTAGAGATACGTTCCTGTTCTTGGGCCCTATAGATGCCCCTCACACAGGTATGCAATTTACACTTAAAAAAGGGAGTGAAAATGTTTTTCACCTGAGCAGGTAGGTTTGCTATCCTTCTCCAAGGGATTTTAAAAAGAAGTGAATGATGCTGTTTCATGTAAGGTATAGTGGCTTTGCCATGGCCATACTGTAGTGGGGGAAAATCTAACCCTTGACACTGTGACCTTGGGTAAGCCACTATGAATCATCTTGCTGCTAGAACCTTCTCCCAGCCCTGCATCCTCTCTGATCTCTCCTGGCTTCGTTCTTTACTCTGCATATTCTTGCATTTGATCTTCTTGTCTTCATTTCCAATCTGCCCTTTTAA
The DNA here is from genome assembly GCA_004026665.1 of Murina feae. Lineage (NCBI taxonomy): Eukaryota > Metazoa > Chordata > Mammalia > Chiroptera > Vespertilionidae > Murina > Murina feae. The sequence goes on along the minus strand of PVJC01016536.1, from coordinate 14,942 downwards.
TTTGACCATCAATTCAGTTTCTATCTCTATCTCTCTCCCTCTCTCCAAAACTGTCCTCACCCACTAGATCTCTCTGAGATGTCAGGTGTCTCCATAAGCCGCTGTTGCTCCTCCTACTTTTCCATGAGCACTGTCCTGGGAGTCATAAGAACTGGAGCTGTGACCTCGTTATGACTCAATAAGCTGTTTGGCTCCAAGCAAACACTTCATCATTGTTTCCTCACCTGGAAAAGGTGAGGGAGTGAACTCCTTCTAGTTCCATGTTTTTATTCTCATATTTTAATTCCTGGTCAGCTTTTGGCCTTCCTCATCAGGCTAAGTGTTTCTCTTTCTAACACTTGCAGGCTCTTTGAGCACTTCCTTAAGTATAGGGGTGAGGTGCAACCACTAATATATTTTATCCCTCTTTCCTTAATATATCATTTTGCACTTTGCCCTTAACTGTTTTAGAAATCCCAGCGAATATCTGCAAAGATTAAATCCAAGCTTATTGTGGTTTTCGCATTTCAGAAAAGCAATTGCATCATCCATCATTTAGCTCAGCTACACAATAATCAGATTGAGATCACATAATAACCTTTTTCATAACACAACAAAACAGTGGAGTTCAAATACGCCTTTATGGAGACCCTAATCTATTGTTCCAAACAATTAAACAGCATTCCTATCAGAGAGGCCATCTTTTTCCTGCCCAGGCCAGCAGGCCCTACTTTGGGAAAGATACACACAGACAGGAAACCACTCCTCTTCCTCTTCCTCCACCTGGCCTCAATGCCAGGACCTGGCTCCGGAAAAGGCTTAGGGTGGTCCTAACTGCACTGGCCCCTCCACTCCGAGGGCCCTCGGAGGAGCCCAAAGCTGGGGTGTCATCTGAGGTCTGGCCTGTGCACAGAATCCAGCCGCTGAAGGGGCCTCCCACTCAGGCGTTTATCTCATTCCATTTCCTGAGACCCAGCCCGGCCACCACAGCTCACAAATGCTATCAGCATTCTGCTCCTTCCCCTGCAGATATGCTTGGGAACAACTTTGGAATAGAAAGACTTTAAACAATGAACAGCATTTGAGATAGAATTAGGGCTAAGTCCTGAGCAAACAGCTGGTTGAAATATATCTTTATCTGTGACTGTCTCTAATTTAAATAACCCATAAGATGTTTGTTCAAAACACTGGCTATATCTGGCTGTGCTGCCTTAATGAATTCCCACCTCCTTCCTCCCCCCGCTTTTAACTTCTGAGAGAAAACGACATCTTTTCCTGAAAGTCAATAACTTTTCCCTCCTCTCAGGACACACTCCCACTGGAGTCAGCACTGGGTCAGTTTTCTGAGGGCGGTTGCTGCGTCCTGCTCAGAGTTGCCGGGGCTGGACTGGCATTCAGGCCAGCACTTTTGGGGTGGTACTGTGTGGGGACTGCTGCTTTCCCCTAGTCAGGAGTACTTGGCATTCAACTGCCTGTCCGCCTTTCTGATCTTCAGTTCAGTTCTTATTGAATCCTTTGCAGACTATGCCACCAGGGAACAAATCACATGGAGAAAGTCATCAGTATGAAATGTACATGTCATGAACAAGGTGCATGAGGGGTCAGGTGGAAGGCTGTAGAAGGAGGAGCGGAGAGGAGGGCACCCTGAGCTGTTGCACAGACAAGGGCTGGGGGAGCAGCCCAGGGCAGGTGTGAACTTGACCCTCGGGTTTACCTCTGCAGTGAGTGCCACACATACACTCCCCCGAGGAAGGCGATGGTTCTTCGATGGTGGGATTCCTGTTGATCCCCTCCCCTGTTGGTCTCCCCCACCCTCAGTATCAGGAGATTCTGGAGCTCTCTCACCGACATTTCCTTGTATCTCCCAGATAAAGGGACAAGTTGTGTGTGAGTATGTGTGTACCTGTTGTCCTCGTGGCCTCCCTTTGGACACCTAGATCATGCGTCATTAGAAGGGTGTTGTCCACCTGCCTGGGCCTAGTGGAATCCACTCCCAGTGACTGTCTGTAAACTCTACCCCAGGGACAAAATGAGAAAAAGTGCCCATGAGCCCTTGCAGCCAGGGGTGACTCAGGCAGCCCTTTTTGCTGTCTCTAGTTTCCATGTCTTCCTTGGGGCTGGTGTGAAGAGGCCTGACCAGGACACCCTGCTGGCCTGCTCACCCTGGGAGGCGAGAGAAGTGCCAACCTTTCCAGGGGTTTCTTTCACCAGATGTGAAGAACCCAGCTGTGCTCCAGCTTCTTCTTTTTTTCCACCCCCAGAGTCCGAAGTATTTTAAGGAAATGGATTTTTCTGGGTGGCACAGAATAATAAGTGCATAAATAAAAGGCACCTAAGATCAGGTGTTATAACTATGCCAAATTTCCTTTCATGCCATGATTTATGGGCCTTCCTGTCTGCCTGTCATGGTAACTCGGCTAACCCTGATGAGAAAGCTGTACAGGGCACCTTTTTTTCTTTCCCAATAGGAATAGATGCTTGACTCTATACAAATGGCTGTAATTATCAAGAAGCCGGCTCACCATATAGCAGTGCAGCACGAATACGCAAGTTCCATTCAGAGCCCCCTGGAAATCATCACATTGCTAATTATAAATGTGGCTGCCAAGACCCCAGCTTCCTTCTATTCTTCTCATATCCTGCAGATGGCCAAACTTAGGACCTGATCATCAGAGTCCCCTGGAATGGCAGCTGGTGGCTTGACAAGGCAGTGTTTGGGCTTTGGGCTGTAGCAGAACCCATGAGAAACTCCGCCTTGGGGTGGGTTCTATCTACGTAGTCAGGATCCACGCCTGGCATGGAGCCCTCACTGGGGCACTCCAGAGGGACACACATGCTGCCTTCTTGATCGCTGGGCAACCCTGGCTCAGCTATAGTTTTGTCCAAAGGACCTGCCCTTCTTTAAGGGTGACTTTCCAGAATTGGGAGGGAGGCATAGAAAGTGTATTATTTCATCAGCCCTGAGACAGGATTTGGATATAGCATGTAGACTTGCTCTACACAGTCTTTTTTCAAAGTAAAGTTTGGGACCACTTTTCAAGAAATACAGTTTGCCTCCATCCAGTGCCCACTTGGCCTCTCCTCTCCTCCTTGGACACAGAGCAATGTCATTGTGTCCTTCTAGCCCTGAGGTTCCTAGTAGTGAATGTTCCTGGATTTGTAATATGGCTGGGAGTCTGCTGAGCTGTGTGTATCCAACAGAGAATCAACGTGAGGAAATGTGTACTACTTCCACTCCAAGCTTCTGAGAACAGTGGGATGATCGCGGACGCAGAGTCCACACCCTGGATTAGCAGTGCCTCTGTCCCTGCCTGGCAGTGTGACCTTGGGCAGGTCACTTAATCATGCTGGACTTCAGCTCTTTATTTCTGTAGAATAAAAGATGTACTAGGAGCTTTTCTAATCACTGATATCAAACATTAAGTCACTTAACAACTGTTGGTGGGTCCCTTGACCTCAGGAGGCTCTCCCTTTACACTGGGGACCAGACAAGCCCAGAGCAAGCAGCACCACCCCACAGGACTGCAGACACAGAGGCCAGGTCTCCACATAGGGAAGGACTTGCTGTCCAGTAGCACAGAGCCCAGAGTCCAAGGTCACACCCTTCCTAGGCAGCCACATCCCATAATGCAGAGATGCCAGGGGGATAAAGGCCCAACACAGGATGACCTAGTGCCATGTTTGTTTCAGAGCCTGTAGTTGGGCTGAGGCTTTGTAGGGCCTGAGTTGCACTTGACTTCTCCTTGTTCCTGATCCTGCTTTGCCTTTCCCCTCACAGGTGCCCATCTATAATCCAAATCTTGCCCTCCAAACTCCATCTCAGTGTCAACTTCCAGGGATCAGACTGCAGCAGAACCAGAAGGTGGTTCGGGCTATGGAGATGATGAAGTGGGTGGAGGAGCGTAGGGCAAGGCTCAGAGTCCATTCTTGTGCTTTCTCCCTTGCTGCCTTTGCTGGGGAAGAGTTACACCCTGAATACCTCCTGTCTTAGTTTGCTTTCCCCCCAAAGCAGAGCCTGAGACAAAGCCTGGGATTCATGGGTTTGTTGGGTGACACCAGGAAGCAGAAGTAAGAAGTGAGGAACGTAAGGAGGAGGAGGAGGAAAATCCACATGGTGGGTACTGTTGAGCTGTCTCACCCCATGAATAATTGGGCTCAGTCCTCCTGGGGACCCTCTAAGGAACATATAGAATGTGCCTCAGAATTTTCTTCTGTTCACTGATGCCCATTCTTGTTGGCTGAGGACTGTCTGCCCTTCCACACCCTCTTCTCACCTTCCAGGCTGCCTTGTTCTTGGACTGAAGGAGCTCTGAGGGCTTTGGACAAAGGCCTAAGGCAGCATGACAAAGACTGTCTCTCACAACAGCAGCTGCAAAGGAGGGGAAAGGGGGTTGTGTGGGGCCCTGTGGCCTCTGCAAGCCTATTCATTTAGGCCCCTATATTGTGTGGCTGCCATTCCCTAATCTTCCTATGGGAGACTGAGGCCCAGCTGGGCCATAGACAGGCTTTAGACGGCACACAGAGTGGCAGCAGTGCCTTGCACTGGCCTGAAAACCCAGGGTAGTGCCAAGCCCACTGTGCCTGAGTCTCATAGCACGGAGTCTGTGGTTGGGCTCAAGAGCCAAATGACATGGGCGTTAGCACTTAGGAGGTGGGATCCTCAAAGTGACTGTTTGAAAGGATGAGGCTCACAGGCACAGGGCCCAGAGTTTACAGTCAACACTCATTAGGGGTCAATGTCCTTAGATCTTTAACTGAGTGTCCTTCTTGCAATGGGAGTCTGAACATCACTTCCTCAACCCACAGTACAGCTGTGGGATATTGCTGTATTGTCCATTATAACAGCCTTCACAATGGCAAGCACAGGAATGCAGACACATTTTCCTAGCTGTGTGAGAAGTGTTTCTTTCTCATCCAAAGGTCAAACGGGCAAAAGAGGCATTGTTGAGATTAAGAATGGACTTCACCCCTTTCCCACCTCAAGCTTCTTGGGCAAGGTCTGTTGCTAACTCAGAGCACTAACTGCTTCGAGATAGCTCTTGTAATGCTGCAGCCTTTATGCTTCATGAAACAAACTGCTTTTTCAGCAGTTTTGTTTTATGTTTATCGAATTGTTTATTCTACAATAAACCTGATGAGAAGTATGCTTCATTATTCTTGAGTTCTACCCCAGCAGAAATATAATAATCGTGGATTCTGGTTGCTTGTACTAGTATGTTTCATTCATCCTTTAATTTTCCCCCCAACATCTCAGCATCTTGTGGATGGTAGCACACGCCATCCTGCTGTGACTGGGGTCAGTTTTTGGAAGGGGGAGCCCTCGCTGGTCTCGATGCTTTGAAGGATATAAAATCAGGACAATATAAGGGTAAATAGTAACACAAGACACTTACAGACAAGGACTCCAAACTCCTGCTGAGGTTCCCGAACTGACTCTGCCACTTGGGATGGAATTTTATTGGGATCAGGAATGTCCATCCCGCTATGTAAAGCACTTAGCGCAGTGCACGGCACATATAAAGCTGAAGACAAGTCCTGTTTGAACTGTAGCATGATATCTTGGAACTAACAAAGGTTGTGAATTTGGACGCATGTGGTTGAAATATTGGATGCAATGTATCTAGCATGTCTTAGGTTTGAATTTCAAAACCCCCAATTAAAGTTTTAAAATTTTTCACCCTAGCTGGTTTGGCTCAGTGAATAGAGCCTTGTCCTGAAAGGTCTTGGGTTCGATTCGGTTGAAGGGCATGCACCTCAGTTGCAGGCTTGATCCTCCATCTGGTTGGGGCACATGCTGGAGGCAACCAATCGATGTTTCTCTCTCTCTGTCTCTCTCCTCCCTTCCACTCTCTCTAAAAATCAACGGAAAAATACCCTCAGGCGAGAATTAATAAACAAACAAAAAATCTTTTAAACTTTTCTTCATAACAGGTATTTTCACCCCTAGGGTACTTAATGGTAAATCTGAAACATAGTCAAAGTCCTCTTAAAATGTTGTTTAATATTTATTATTATAATTATTCATTACTATGTCCAGGCACAAAGAGAAAGAGAAGAGAAATGTGTATATTGAACTGGGGGTTGGGACACCGGGAAGGAGGAAGGGCCCACAGCCTCTCTGCTGGCTCTGGCTGAGTGGGAAAGTGGAAAGAACCTCCCACAGGAGAAAGGACACTCTGGACAGTCCTCATTGATGCAGACCATGGGAGACATCGAGGAAATGGATATGTAAGTAGGATCTTGGGCTAAGAGCTGGGGTGGGAGTAGGAGCTGGAGGAGGGGGTGCCATGGTTCTCCAGGGAGTGTGAGCTGTGTAGGATGAGCTGGCTGATGGGTTCATGCTGAATCTCAGGTCTGAGCAGGTATAAATGAGTTCAGGAACTTGGCATTGCAATTATTATTTTCTATGCCATGGCTGGAAGGAGGTATAAAATAGAATATTTGTAATGCAACGGAGTCTATTCAAAGCACTAAACTTCATTTAGTTTTTTTTTTAATTTTGTTTTATTGCTTAAAGTATTACAACGAATGTTAGATCTGTCTCCATTTTTTTCCCTTGACCTTCCCCCCTCCTCTTTATTATGATGTTTTTCAATCCGTTTTCAAGAAACCAAAGAGGTGTTTTCTGAAGATAGATGATAGGGTGCAATCATACTGGACTCCGGGACTTTCTGAATTCTGGGGTGGAGAGGCAGTCAGGTCTTATTTGGATGTGAACAGAACTCCAGGGAGAATAGTCAGGGAAGAAAGAAAATGAGATCACTAACACTTTTTTTTAGTATTTACTCTCTCTAGGTGCTGCTTCTGCATATGTACTATGTTCATCCTATACGATCCTAAAAAGAAGTTTACTTTTTAAATGAGGATGTTCAGGTGGAGAAACGGTGAGTAATGTGCACAGTCTCAGAGCCAGCATCTAGCAAAGCTGGCTGGGAGGAGGCTTCCTCTGACCAGCAGCTACAACTCTCAGGGAGCAGTGTCGCCAGAGCAGACACTCCCACCCCTCCGACCTCCACTCCCATTTGCAGACGCCTGAAGTTCTATGATAGAAACTAAAACACGAAAGGCTTTCATTTGTGATAAAAAGCAACACTCCGTTAGATTTTGAATGAAAGAAAGTAAAAATATCAGGAAGGCTTGTGTTTCTGGTGATATGTTTCCTCCATTTCATAACTTTGTGGCTGGTGGCAGCAAGTCACAAGGTCAAGAGCCCGGTATCAGTGTTGCTGAAGGAGGAGTAAGGTATGAGTCAGCCAAGGAATTCGCAGCCCTTCTGGTGGGTCAACAATGACCTGTATACAAATGAGGGAACTGTGATAAGAGTCCAGGCTTTCAGAAAAAGTTTCCACTTCATTTCTACTTCTATGTATAAAATGATAGAGAATGAAGAGGGGAGAATAGCAGATAGTGCAAAAGAATAACGTAAGAGCAACAAAACCAACATGCACTGAACAATAGTTTACAAAGTTAACACTGGAGAAGATATTTGCTCTCTTGACACACTCTGGAATTGTGCGGGGGTGAAAATGAGTGGGAGATACTGAGCATCTTCTGGCTTTATGCATGAAAATAAATGTGAGAGATGAATTTGGAGAAGAGCAAGTTCGGTGGGAAACCATACAATAGGATACTGTACAGCAGTGACAATAAATTAACTAGAGTTATAAATAGCCACATAGATAAATCTCAAATATATAATGTTGAGAAAAGGTTACATGTTATATTGTATCTATCCTATCTAATAAAATAGTAATATGCAAAATAGGCATCACTCTGTGACAAAGATGGCCACTCCCATGGCCACAAGTTGGCCGCCCCCATAGTCACAAGATAGCCACTCCCATGGACACAAGATGGAGGTGACCAGTCCGGCTCAGCCCCACCACTGAAGTGGTCAGGCCTGTTAGTCAGGCAAGTGACGGGGAGGTGGGTGGCCTGAAGGGTGGAACAGGCGATCAGTGGGGTCTGGGGGTGCTCTGCCCAGGTCAGAGGCCTTCGCCAGAGGCCTCAGGCATGGGCAAGGGTGGAGCCAGTGTTCAGAAGGGGCAGGGGCAGAGCCGGTGATTGGAGGGGTATTAGGGTGCCCTGCCCAGGTATAAGGCCTAGGCAGGGGCAAGGCCAGAAATCACAGGGATATGAGTTCCACAGAGCCAGCAATCAGAAGGGTAGGGGTGGAGCCTACTATTGCAGGGGTCTGGGCACTGGTGGAGCCAGAAAAGCAGGGGTCTGGGGGTCCCCTGCCCAGGCCTGCAGCCTTGGCCAGAGGCTGCCAGTGGGGCAAGGGCAGAGCCGGAAATGGCAGGGGGCAGGATCAGAGCCGGTGATCTCAGAGGCCTGGGCTCTGTGAAGACGACGATTGGAGGAGTTTTGGGGTCCCCCACCTAGGGCTGCATCCTCGGCCAGAGGTTACAGGTCTGGGCAGGGGTGGAGCTGGGATTGGAGGGGCAGGGGTGGAGCCGGTGATCGGAGTGAACTACAGAGGAAACACCTTTTCTTACTGCTCATTGGTTAAGCTCCCTGTATGCCACTGGTAATATTCTTAGTAACTTGAGGAATAAGAATCCCTAAAGGTGATCTAGGGTTCTCCATCACACTCCTGGAGAAAAAAAAATGAAGGTCCACTGCCGGAGGGCTAAGAAATGTCATATCCTGCCCTAGCCGGTTTGGCTCAGTGCATAATGCCTCAACCTGCTGACTGCAGGGTGTGGGTTAAATTCTGACCAAGGGCATGTACCTAGGTTGCAGGCTCCTCCCTGGCCAGGGCCCAGGAGGGCATATGCAGGAGGCAACCAATCAAAGTGTTCCTCTCACTTTGATGTTTCTCTCTGTTTTTCCTTTCTCTTCCATATTCTCTAAAAATCAATGGAAACATATCCTCAGGTGAGGATTAAAAAAAAGAAAGAAAGAAAGAAACGCCATATTGTATGAAAGATACATCTTGAAAATGTCTAAAGAAAGTTGTCATTTTTTCAGGGTGAAGGAACTGGAGTCCATGTTGATGAAAACACCTTGGTGGCTGTGGTGACTGGCAGTGGCTGCAGCAGTGGGGTGATGGGGCTGGTGGCTTCCCCTGATTAGCCTGGTTGCCTCCCACAAAAGGAGGCCAGACTGTGTCTTAGGCCCGCTCTCCAAGGGGATCAGGGAGCAGGCCTAAGCTATCAGTGGGACACCCCCTGAGGGCTCCCAATATGTGAGAGGGGGCAGACTGGGCTGAGGATTCCTCCCCCCCCCACAGTGTACAAATTTTGTGCACCGGGCCCCTAATACTATATATAAAAGGCTAATATGCAAAGTGTCCCCTTGAAAGTTCAGACCAGAGACCAGGAGTTTGATCGTTCACTATGACATGCGCTGACCACCAGGGGCAGCACAGAATAAAGGAAGGCCCTGGCCAGCAGCTGATATCTGGAGAAGGGAGGCCCCAGCTGGCAGCCAGAAAGCCCCCATCAGCCCTGATTGCTGGCCAGGTTTAGGGACCTTACCTATGCAAAAATTTTGTGCACCAGGCCTCTAGTTGTTACGTAAGCTTAAAAACTGTGCAAAACATGTATAAAGGTACATGAACATATGAGTATGGTCATGCATGGGATAGATAAATTCCAAATCCAGGATGGCAGTTAACTTTGAGTGGGGAAGGAAGAGGATATTTGGGATAAGAATCAATACAGGGAGTGCCCATTGCTTTTGTGATGTTCATTGGGTAAGCTGAGTAGGGACAAATTAATACTTGATAAATCAGTCTCTAATTAGGACATATTTTTATATCTGAAATATGTTCTAATAAATAACAGACAAGTAGATGAGAAAGATTAATTTAGCACAGTAATATAAAGGGCAAGAGGGCCATACAGCTGGGGAAAGATTCTAAAATCCCCTTAGAATGGTTTGAACAGACATAGGATCCTATCGCACTGCTTATTTGGCTAACTGTAAAAGACAGCTTATATGTGACATTTGGAAATTGTTTTCGCTGATGAATCAAACACTTTATATGGCCTAACCTCTCACTTTATGCAAATATAATGCCAGTTACACAGTAGAAAAATCTCTTGTGGGTGATTCATTACAGGACACTGATGTTTTCTTTACTACTCTTTTTATCTTGGCAAATTTTAAATATCTCAAATGTCAAAAAGGAGGAAGAACAATACTATGTGCCATCCTTTGGGGCACGATAGCTAATTCAACAATAGGAGGCCGGATTCGGGATGAATAGAGGTAGTACATTCAGTTGTAGTCAATTCCCATCCTTGTAAATTTGTAAAATCAGAAACATGTATTATTATAAAATTATAAAATAAAATGGGCCTACATCAAATTCATGTTTTTATTTATATCTTTAGACCTTTGTCTATTAAAATATCATAATAACCTTTACAACACAAAGAGCTTTTATAAATTCAAAGGAAGGAAAATACACTCTAAAAATGGAAAGGGAATATGAAAAGACAATTTACAGAAAGAAACATAGATAATCAAAGACAGTTTTAATTTGTATCTCTCTAATAATTTGTAACACTGAGGATTTTTCATATGTCTATTGGGCATCTGTATGTCCTCTTTGGAGGAGTGTTTATTTAGGTCCTTTGCCCATTTTTTAATTGGATTGTTTATCTTCCTGGTGTTAAGTTGTATAAGTTCTTTATATATTTTGGAAATTAACCCTTTATCAGAAGTATTATTGGTGGGTATGGTCTCCCACACAGTGGGTTGACTTTTCATTTTGTCGATGGTTTCTTTTCCAGTGCAGAAGCTTTTTATTTTGATGTAGTCCCATTTGTTTATTTTTTTCCTTTGTTTTTCTTACCTTATGAGATCTTTTGGCAAGTTATTGCTATGCAAGATGTCTGAGATTTTACTGCCTATGTTTTCTTCCAGGATTTTTATGGTTTTGTGATGTACTTTTAAGTATTTTATCCATTTTGAGTTTATTCTTGTGTATGATGTAAGTTGGTGGTCTAATTTCTTTCTTTATTTTTTCAATGTATCTGTCCAGTTTTCCCAACACTATTTATTAAAGAGACTTTTTATTCCATTGTATGCTCTTGTCTCCTTTGTTAAATATTATTTGACCATAAAGGTGTGGGTTGATTTCTGGACCCTGTTCTGTTCCATTGATCTACATGCCTACCTTGTGCCAGTATGAGGCTGTTTGGATGACAATGGCTTGCATTACCAGTCAAAGACATGCAAGAAAAAATATTGTGTTTCATTTGTATTTTAAACCTTTTTATACTTATCAAATTGCAAAATGTTAGAAAAATTGAAAATACCACCTTTCTATCACGAGGTTGGTTCAGTTGCATGCTATAGATATTGTTTTTCTTAGGATAAGAACCAGTTTCATATGGAGAGAGAAATACGTTTGCCTTCTGAATTGTCATTGTAATATAACTTAAAGTATACTGAATATTCTATACAAAATATCTCCAAATTAACCTAATATAGGTAATTTAATTTCTTCTGCTGATCAACCTTCAGATAAGATATTTAAAGAGTGTATTAAAATATAGCATATTATCTATGTGTGACAAGCCATTAGCCATTACCAACTATTAAATCATCACTAAAATTAATTTATCAGATTAGCTACCAATTAGTCACACACTCTTTTTCTTCAAAACTTTTTATAGTTTTGAGCAGAAAGTACAATGGCAATTTGTATATATACTTATATATTTACCTGTGACCTGGTGCATGGATTTGTGCACATTGAAAGGAAATTAATTAGAAGGTGGCCAGTGGGTGGGACTGGGTGAGATGGGTTAGACACGCCCTGGAGCCAACCTCCCTCAGTCCCATCCCAGCAACTGTAGAGTGAGTGGGGTCCATCTGGCAGGTGGGGTACCTCAGCCTGGCCTGCAGGGATTGAGTGGAAACTGGCTCTCTGACATCCCCTGAGGGGTCCCGGAGTGCGAGAGGGCTCTCTGCAAAGTTGCTGTCCTACAGGGTGTGGAATGCAAATGCAAGTGTGCAGTAAACCAGATTCGGAGCTGACAGTGCTCCAGCAACAACATAACCCAAGGCCAAAGGAAGGCTCCCTCCTCTCTGGTTTCAGGGTGCATCACCAGAGAACTACTGCTGCCAAGTCACTGCAGCCTTGCAGCTTCTGCATTGAGTGTCTGCCGCCTGGTGGTCAGTGCATGTCATAACAACCAGTTGTACAGGTGGAGGAACACTTAGCATGTTAGTCTTTTATATATATAGACTAGAGGCCTGGTGCACAAAAATTTGTACACTCAGGGGGATCCCTCAGCCTGGCCTGTGCTCTCTCGCAGTCTGGGACCCCTCGGGGGATGTCCACCTGCTGGCATGCCTGGCCAGCCTGGGAGAGGGACTGATGGCTCTTTGCAGGCTTGCGAAGCCCCTCAGTGGGGACCCTCACCCCATGGGGGTGTGGCCAGCCTGGATGTGGGGTTGCCACAGTCCCTTCAGGGTTTGAGTTTCTACTGGGGTGCCTGGCTAAAAGCAGGTATCTGGGATTTATTTAACTTCTATAATTGAAACTTTGTGGCCTTGGTTCCCCACTCCCCCCCAAGTATCTGGGGTTTGTTTATCTTCTATAATTGAAACTTTGTAGCCTTGAGTAGAGCTCAAGGCCCGCAGGGCCCTGGCTTCCTCCATTGCCCAGGGCAACTCCAGCTCTGCGGCTACTGCCATCTTAGTTGAGTTAATTTGCATATTTGCTCTTAATTGGTTGGTGGGCATGGCTTGTGGGTATAACGGAGTGAGGGTTAATTTGCATATTACTCTTTTATTACACTAGACTAGAGGCCCAATGCACAAAATCTGTGCAAAGGCCTTGGCCCCAGCCTCTGCCCACTGCAGCTTTGTCCAGAAGGAAGGATGTCAAGAAGGACATCTGGTCTAATTAGCATATTACACTTTTATTATTATAGATATTATATATATAATACAATCCTATCTAATAAAAGAGTAATATGCAAATTAGGCATCATTCCATCACAAAGATGGCTGCTGTAGTCACAAGATAGCCGCCCCCATGGCCACAAGATGGCAGCACCCAGTCCAGCTCAGCCCCGCCACTGAAGTGGTTATGTCTGTTAGCCAGGCAGGTGGTGGGGAAGGCGGGGGGCCTGAGGGCAGAACAGGTGATCAGAGGGGTCTGGGGGTCCCCTGCCCAGGCCAGAGGCAGGGGCAAGGCCAGAGATCACAGGGACCTGTGCTCCACAGAGCCAGCGATCAGAGGGGCAGGGGCAGAGCCTGGGATCACAGGGGTCTGGACACTGGTGGAGCTGGCAAAGTTGGGGTCTGGGGGTCCCCTGCCCAGGCCTGTAGCCTTGGCCACAGGCTACAGTGAGGCAAGGATGAAGCTGGTGATCTTAGGGCCTGGGCAGGGGCAAAACCGATGATCACAGAGGCCTGGGCTCTGTGATGCTGGCAATTGGAGGGACTTGGGGGTCTTCTGCCCAGGTCTGCAGCCTTAGGTAGAGACTGTAGGCCTGGGCGGGGGCAGAGCCAGTGATGGCAGGGATCTGGAGGACCCCTGCCCAGGCCTGAAGCCTTGGCCAGAGGTTATAGGCCTGGGCAGGGGTGGAGCTGGTATTGGAGGGGAAGCGGTGGAGCTGGTGACCAGAGTGAACTACAGAGGAAACACCTTTTATTACTGCTCATTGGCTAAGCTCCCTGTATGACACTGGTAATATTCTTAGTAACTTGAGGAATAAGAATCCCTAAAGGCGATCTAGGGTTTTTCCACCACACTCTTGGAGAAAAAAATGAAGGTCCACTGCTGGAGGGCTAAGAAATGCCAAATCCTGCCCTAGCCGGTTTGGCTCAGTGCATAATGCCTCAGCCTGCTGACTGCAGGGTGTGGGTTAAATTCTGACCAAGGGCATGTACCTAGGTTGCAGGCTCCTCCCTGGCCAGGGCCAGGTCAGGGCATATGCAGGAGGCAACCAATCAAAGTGTTCCTCTCACTTTGATGTTTCTCTCTGTTTTTCCCTTCTCTTCCACATTCTCTAAAAATCAATGGAAATATATCTTCAGATGAGGATTAAAAAAAAAGAAAGAAAGAAATGTCATATCCTATAAAAGACACATTTTGAAAATGTCTAAAGAAAGTTGTCCTTTTTTCATGGTGAAGGGACTGGAGTCCATGTTGATGAAAACAACTTGGTGGCTGCAGTGACTGGCTGTGGCTGCAACAGCAGGGTGATGGGGCTGGTGGCTTCCCCTGATTAGCCTGGTCGCCTCCCACAAAGGGAGGCCAGACTGTGGCTTATGCCTACTCCCCAATGGGATCAGGGAGCAGGCCTAAGCTGTCAGTAGGACACCACCTGAGGGTTCCCAATATGTGAGAGGGGGCAGGCTGGGCTGAGGAACCCTTCTCCCCAAGTGCACAAATTTTGTGCACTGGGCCCCTAGTATTCTATAAATTTACTAACTTAAGTGCTCTCTCCATAATAAATTCTCCTTTACTTTCTTTTGTAGTGCAATGAAACTTACAAGAAAGTTAATTTGTCATATTCAAATTTGCATACTATGCGGTAGTTAAGCATAAGTAGTGGGAAGCCCATTAAAAAGAAAATAAACACCCAGATTTTAGTTTTATCCTTTTTTGTTTTACAAGTTTCAAATATCTACAATTAGCATCAAGTTACCATGTTTTCCTAATGTGATTAGTCATGGAATATTTGTCCTTTGTACACATTATATCACTCATTCTTAATAGAATGGCTTAGAGACTAGATAGGTCTTTGTGTACATTATAACTGCAGGGGAAAGGAGTCCAAGCTGTCTGCTGCCAGAGAGATTTAGTCTAAGAAACATTTCCATGCGATGAAATTAATTATTATAAAAAAAGAGAGGACAGCAAGATGGCGGCATAAGGTAAACACCGTAAATGCAGCCGTGAAAAACTATTTCAGAAAAACCACGAAAAGAACACACGGACACCACTCGCACCCACAGGAAGGCTGGCTGAGTGAAAATCCTACAAC
>PVJC01016535.1:0-33611 GCA_004026665.1 Murina feae | reverse complement strand
GCTTATTATAAATGTGGAATCTCAGGGCCCACCTCAATTCCGCTGAATGTACGTTATAACACATCTTATGAGTTTGCAAACGATCCCTAGCTACTTCACATACTAAAGTTTGAGAAGCACTACTAACACATCAACCATTAAGTACCATCAGAGGGATAGAATGCTAAGTTTTACTTTTCTTTTAACAAGATGAACTGGGGCAGGAATGGCATAGATGGGGATGTACTAATTACAGAAAGGTAATTACCTTGACATTAAAATAGGACATTCAGTTTGAGGCCAAGGCAGGCAGGGCTCTTCTCTATGACAGAAATCTGTAAGACTGCTTACATACCGCTTATGTGCATTAGCTGACAATCTATGCAACTCAAGTCTGTCTATTGAAAAGCTTCTTAGAGGCAGCTAATACCATGGTGCCGTCTTAAGAGGTAAGAGTAAGATGCATCTTAAAATGTAATACATAAAAAAATCATGGACTAACTTGGAAACTGTAGGTTGAAGTGTGAAATGGATAATGCTATGATAACATATGCAAACGAAAAGTCCCTAGTACCTCTGGAGTCTAGAAAAATTAAGTTAGAAAGTAAGAATCTGTCATTGTCTCATCAGCACCATCCAGAGGACAGAATGTCATCACCAATCCCCAGAAATATCCACTCATCTATTAGAACAGACAGACAATGTCTCACCAAGTCACCACTGTTTGGTGGCCGGCTGCCTAACGCCACTCAACTACCTATGTTCTAATCTCAAACTCATAAAGTGAACTTTTCTTATTTTAATTCACCTTCTCAGGTCAGTTTCTCAAGTGTACCAGATGGTTCACAAATACAGTCCTTGTTATAAATTATTGAAATGGCTTTCTGTTGCAAATCCCTTCAGGAAAATGAGGGTGGCGTGTATCTCTAGCATGCTGACCCAATGATTTGGAAATTGTGAGACACTAGACTTTGGGTGGGGTAGTTGTGATCAAATTCAACATCCTAAAAGGGACTCTCTTAAAATAGTCTATCAACATTGTTTAACCAATTCAGCTATTTTTTGATCAGTAATAGTGTAGGACTTTGATTGCTAACTACTGCACTTACACTGTTATCTTTAGGGGAGAAAAGATGGTGTGCACACCCCTGGTAAAGTGCATGCCCCAGTGACCACCTGCCCTTGGCAACATGGGAAGGGAGCTGACCCCCTGCTGTTTCGACGGTGCAGAAGGGAAGTCCTTGTGCTCTGGGACTAAAAAGGGAGCCACCTGATCTTCCAGTGGGGATATCCCCACAACTGAGTATCCCTCAATTAGAAGTTTGGAAGATGATAACTGTGTTTCCTCCCTCATAACTGGTACCATTGAGCAAGAAGGTGGAGTAGATGTCTTTGTTGCTTCTGTCCTGGTATGCCTGTGAACCAGAACCGGTGAGCAGGAATTCCCACAGAATCAAAGAATGGGGCCGCAGACCACAGGAGTTCAAACAAAGCAGGAGTTTATTACAAGCTCCCCGCTCTGGGGACCCTGTGGGTTGCGAGGAAGCATGATGCTCTTTCCCCTCATGTCTGCTAAAGGTCCGCTCTTTGTCTCTCTGTGTTGCTCTCTGATTGGTTTCTGGCCTTTTGCAACATTTTTATTTTGACTTGTGAGGAAAGCATACTTGACTAAAAGCATCCTGTTTTTCTGACACCCTGTTTTTTTTTTTAAATATATTTTATTGATTTTTTACAGAGAGGAAGGGAGAGGGATAGAGAGTTAGAAACATCGATGAGAGAGAAACATCGACCAGCTGCCTCCTGCACACCTCCTACTGGGGATGTGCCCGCAACCAAGGTACATGCCCTTGACCGGAATCGAACCCGGGACCCTTTAGTCCGCAGGCTGATGCTCTATACACTGAGCCAAACTGGTCAGGGCAAGACACCCTGTTTTTCTGCAAAACATTTTGTGGTTTCAGCTCCAACTGTCGCATCCACGCTTCCTCCTCCTTCCACCCCTTACCCTGTCTGCCTAATTCTGCTTCTAACTCCTCTCACCTGGGCCCTAGGAGCTTCCTGGGACCTGAGGGCAGGTGCCAAAATCAGGAAAGTTCCAGGCAAACTGAGATGAGTTGAGCACTTCAGCACCATGCTTGGGCATTCCTCATTTTTCACATAGACCCTCGGCTTTCTGGAATTATTCTAGAATCATACCCATCACCCTTTCTTAAAGCAGTCAGCTATACCAGGGCTGATCAAGCCATCTGGGGAAGGACTAGGTTTTTTTATTTTTTCTCCCTGAAATATTTTTGGCAATAAATACAATAAATTACAGGTGATGAAAGATACAGAGCATAAAACTTAAGTTCAATTTTATATTATTATTAGATTTAATTAATATTAAAAACAAACCTGTTTAATGACCACAAAAATGTGTAACAGGCTACTTTCAATTGCTACAGCTCCTAAAACTTCCTAAAATTTATGTGCATAAGTAAATGTGCAAGAATAAGAAGAAAAGCCAAAGAATATTTTTAATGGTAGAAAACTTCTCCTGGTAAGTATATACTAAACTGTACTAATTAAAAGCATGTAATAATAGCTTAGGGGTTGACAAATCAATGGAATGGAAAGAGGGTAAAAATAGAACCATTTTTATAGGATATTTAGTACATGATAAATATAGGTTCTCAAAAACCAGGTGGAAAAACAAATTAGTGTAACTGGATATGTTTTGAGGAAAAAGAATTGGATTTTTTATCTTTCTTAACGAAATAAATTCCACATGATTATCTGTCAATGAAATTTAAAAACGCACACAATATATTCTGAAAAATGTTTACAATATACACGGCAAATTTTCTTAATCTATAAATAAATATTAATGAATTATTTTAAAGCATGGGCAAAGAATAAAATGGGCAAAGAATCTTATATCCAGTTTATTTCTCTCTCTTACTCTCTCTCTGGCACACACATACATACACACATCATATAAATGACTAATAACATACATAAACACTCACTTCACTTAATTAAAATACGCCAATAAAATGTAGCTAAATTGACAAATATTGTAAACATTTATTAAATTTCATGGTAATTGCCACATGGGAAAATCACTACTATCATCTCCATTTGCTAGAATGTACAGATGCTTCATACCAATGCTTGTATGGAAACTTCTCAGATATTCAAAATATAAAATATGTATGTCACTTGGAATTTAATGTGTGATAAAATTTACTCAAACAATTGCTCGTTAAATGTACAACGATTTTCACTTTGATAGGGAATGACAGACACAAGTATTCGTTAAATATGCAAAGATTTTCATTGCCATAGGAATGATGTTGAGTTGGATGCATAAATTAGGCTACCTACTTGCACTGCAATACTATGGAGCCACTAATGAAGAGTGAGTTATAGCTATGGGTTTTGCTGCAGGAAGATTATGAATAATTATATTTCTAAGTAAAAGTTAAATTATATGTAGTTTAATTACATTAAAAATAGCATATGCACATGCTTTCTTTATTTGTGTTATGCATGCAAAGAAGTGCAGAAAAGAAAAATACACTGCAAACTGCTAACAATAGCTACCGCTGAGTAGAACAATTTAGGCAGCAGTGGGTAGAGGAAAGACATTTTCTTCTTTTTTGAACACATTAATATTTTCTGAAAACCTTTGTAATGACCATATATTATGTTTTAATAAAGACTATTTACTATTTAGTGGTGAATTAAATGCTGTAATAATCTACAGTTCTAAATGAATTTCCTGGCAAAATCAAATTTGTCGTAAAATTAGACACATTTCCTCTCCCATAAAGAATTGCTCCAGCAGGCACTTGAGCAGACCTGTTATGAAGGCAAAGCTAAATTGGACTGGATAAGATAGATATTAACAACCCGTCCTATAAGGTCTGGGGGCTGGGCAGACAAGGGACCTTCAAGATTCCACCCACTGAGCCAAACAAACAGCCCAAGGCCAAACTGCAGCCCTGATAAAACCAGCGCAGTAAAAACACCCTCCTTAAGGGCCATCTGGAATTTCTCAGGATGGTCAAGATGCAGGTGTACAAACTCCCCTCTTGAACTCAAATCAACCCCCGCCCCCCACCACCACCATCTACCGCAGACAGACCTGATTGGCCCAACAGCAGCTTAAAGAAGCTTTACCAGGTTTGTGTGTAGGTGAATTCCCCGGCCCGTTCCCCCCACCCACCCCCGACCTAGGAACCTCACCCGAGGGCAATTAATAAACTTGATCTTTCGCTTTTACCCTGCTTGTCTTGGTCAACTTATTGGTTTGGGGTCGGATTAAATCTTTCACATCCATGTGATTGTATATTCAACTTGTCCATTGGACTGACCCACAGATTCAAAGTCTGGGGTAATTTTGTCAGGAATTTATTTATTTCGGAGATAGAGGAAAGTGATTAATTTGATGCTGAATATTCATAACAAAACTAGAGGCCCAGTGCACAAACAGGCCAGGACGGCCAGGGGGAGGGGCCGCCAGCAGTTGGCCTGCGGGCCCGCCCCATGGTCGAACTCCTGGTTGAGTTCCCGGTCGAACTCCCGGTCTTAAGAACAGCTTTTACATCCGTTTCCACCATTGTTTCACACACTTGGTGTCTAGGGCACTCTCAACCATTTGATTTTTACCCTTCTCTGAAACACTATTTTGTTTCTTATCTGTATGTCTTCAGGCATAATATTCCTTTTCTTCACAGCTCTTCTTTAGACATTTATTTTATGAAAGAAGGGGAGCGCACTGCTTACCTCTACCACAGAGCTATTGAGTCTATCGTGATTTTTTGTTCATTATTTAGTCTTTGAGTGCCTAGGGCCTAGTAGACCTCTGAGATATATATATTGAATGTGAAAAATGAATGAATCATGACAAACATCACAAAAGGTGCACTGGTGCATTCAAGCACTTGTTCAAGATTTAATTTGGGAGGGACACCCATTATCCTATTAAAAGAAGTCTTCTCTTTTTCTTTTACTCTGGTATCCAGTTATTTAAATGATAGATTTAAAGTGAGAAAGCAGACAACTGAGACTTGAGAAAGTTGAGACTTACTATTTCAACCCTGATTTAGGCTGCTAAATAAAAACTATAGTATTTCCAGCCCAGGTTGGAATGACATAGTCACTTTTATTTTCTCAGAAAGTGGTGCTTATTGTATACTAGGGGCCCAGTGCACAAAAATTTGTGCACTTGGCGAAGGGAGAAAGGGGTCCCTCATCCTGGCCTGTGCCCTCTCACAGTCTGGGACCCCTGGGTGGGGGGATATACACCTACTGGCATGCCTGGCCAGCTTGGGTGAGGGGCTGAGGGCTGTTTTCAGGCTGGCCACAGGCTCCTCAGGGTTCGTGGGATGGCTGGTGAGTGCAGGCGTGGACGTTTCCAGACAAGTGGCCTACCATTGCACATACCTGGTGGGCCTCCACCGCTGAGGGGACACACCTGGTGCAGAGCTGGGTGGCAGGCCAGGGAGTGGACGCTGGTGCATGGTCCCTTGGGGGGGCCTTGCTGCTGAGCAGACACACCGAGGGTGGAGCCAGGCACACACTCGCACACGCCCCATGGAGGCCTCCAGGGTGGAGCCAGGTGGCTGGACCTGTGGCAGACACTCTGCGCAGGAGCGGAGGATGCTCGGGCATGACCCCGAGGGGGTAACCCCCTCAAGCCCCCGCCACTGAGCCTCTGAGGTCATGTGGGCCCAATTGCTCTATTCCCAGGCCTCTCAGGGCCGGGTCAGGCTGCCAGCTCCCAACCTTGCGGCTGCTCACTGCCCTCTGGAACCACTGCAGGCACGATTGCTTTATTGCCAGCCCCAGCCTCAGGGCCGGGCAGGCTCCCACCCGAGGCCGCCCAGAACCAACCACTGGCGTGATCTCTCTATTCCCAGCCCCATCTCTCTATTGCCAGCCCCGGCTGCAGGGCCAGGGGCCTGGGTGGCCGCCCAGCCTTGCAGCCGCCCGCCACTGCCCGGAACTGACCGCTGGAGCACTCCATTGCCAGCCCGGGCCTCCGCCATCTTGGCTGGGCTAATTTGCATACCATTGTTCTGATTGGCTGTTGGGCGTCCCGAAGAAACGGTCATTTTTAATATTACGCTTTTATTAGTTAGGATTATATGCTCACTTGCATATAAATATTTGAATTTGCATATCTTACTCAAATAGTGTTGCTGTGGATTATAGATGACTATTCAAACTACAAACTAATAATCTGGCTCTATAGGATGTAGAAGAATTTAGCAACTGCAGTGTTTTATCCTGAGATCTGTATGTAATTTGACCAGTTAACTTACTTCTCAGAGACTCATTTTTCTTATGTGTAAACTAGTGATATTGACATCTAATCCTCAAAGTCAGTGATGATGATGATGATGATGTCAGTTATTTAGCACTTATCTGCCAGCTTCTATGATGATCACTTGGTATGAACTACTTAACACCCCCAAATACCTGAATGAATTATTGTCTTCCTTATGTGAGTGTAAAAAGTTAATGGTCCAAGATTTTATAGCAAGTAAGTGATAGAATTAGAGTACAGTTTAGTCAGATCCCAAAGTTATGTACTAACTATTACATGATGGCAGAACTTCCTAGGACAAAATCTTCCGTGCACAACATACTAGTTTCTAGGTGATTGAGCAAATTTGGAAGAAAGTATTGATTTTTAAGTAGAACTCCCCTCTGAGAAGCTAATAAATACGATTCATTAATAGACTGCATTACTGTTCTTATCTCTGCTCTTTAAAGAGAGAAATTACACCGATTTCTTTCCTAATTTACCAAGGGGTATTAACATTTTATTATTTATTCAGTTCAATAAGTAATACTATGAAATAAATGGAAGTATTTTGTGTGGGAAGCAAGTAATTCACATTGTTTTGGCGTGTTCTGCAGAGTGAAGGAATGTGTTTCAGAACTTAAAAACTCTTTTGGGTTTTAAAATGCATTTATCTTCTAAAATGCAGTTGTATTATCAACAAATTTTGTCTGCTTTTCTTATTTAATCACCTTTAACTTGGTTATTTTTCTACCCACAATCAAGGAAATCATTATGTAATGTTCAAGAATAGGACTAATGCCTCCTTAAGGTGATAGTGAGGTACACACATTTTACCATTTCTTTTAGTTGCTGTTTGTGAATCATCATAATCATATAACTTCTCATAGGTTTTTATTTTTATTTTTTGAATCTATGGATTCCAATTCAGTTCTCTACTCACAGATAGTCCTGCACAAGGAGCTTTGGACAGAACACGTTGCCTCATGATACAGAACATAGCTAACGCTGCATTTTCTTGAGCCTGTGAGATGCTGTGGGTAAGGAGGTCAAGATTCTGAATGAAAGAGAAAGGAACATGAGATGGAAAACATAGGATAAATTTCTCAAGTATGTCAGAAATGTTCATTCCAGAACCATGGGCCTTCTCTCTTTCATTGCATTCTATCTTTTAGAATCTGGAAATTGTGAAGTTAACATCTCTATAACGACTTTATTTGCCTTATGAAGAATATCTTTGCTATTTTTATTTTCACTTATTTCAAGAAATTCAGTAACCAGTTATTTGGCTTATCTTATAAGGCCAAGCACTTTATAAGATACTGAACTATGTGGTCCTCTCATTTGAAATTTACTGCCACAGAGGTTCAGTTAGCATTGATTTTTGTCAAGTATCCTTATTTTGTTTTGCTCCCAGTTGTAATTAACAGGCATTGTTTGTCAGCTTGCTTTAAAAAATATTAAAGTATCTTAAAGTATCAAGCACCTGCTTTTCAATTTTCTGACTCTGTTTATACTTTATCTCTATTTGTCTAAGTTCTGATATATTCGATGCATATGTCTTTCCCTATTCAAACCTATAATTAGCCACCTTCACATGAGTTGCATGCAGGGCTAATTTTTTCAGACAATAAATTGTGCTGATTTTATCAGGAAATATATTTGCTCTTCATTTGGCTATGAAGTAGTCACCCAACCAGGGATTTGTTGCAATTTTCAAATGCAATGCAAGCTGGCAGCCTTAGTGACTGCTTCAGGATGCTGTACTGGTTTTGTGTCTGAGGGGCTGTACTCAAGTAGAGTGGACACTATACTTGGGCTCCATTTATGTAGTAAAGCCTGCAAATAATTATTCAAAGAATGTTCCAAGTTTGTTTAGCTAATAATTATATCAATAGTGTGCAGGTATTTGAAAAGCAACTTTAGGGTGACAGAAAATCCATTTTAATATTTAAGTATTAAAGCCTACATATTTGTATAAAGCAAACTATGAGAATTACCTTTACAGTCAATGAGTAAAACTTTAGAATTATAGTAAATCTGAATAAATACAGAGACACACTCTTAAATAGTACAGTTTGATTTTATACAGATGTCTGTTTTCATGAAATCATTGGTACATTTTCAGTGAGATTGTTTTGTGAAATTTTATAAACTAACGAAATATGCATAGAAGAAAAAAGGCCCATGAACAGCTAAGTAAAAATTTAGCAGGAGAGTTTACTTGATGTTTATGGGGAACTGGGTCATTAAATGTCACCGGCTTCCTACATAACCCTATAACATAAGTAGAGACTAGATTAAATGTACTTTAAGATAAACTATAGGCAAACTTAAAGTAAGCTACTACAATAATAGAAGAAAATGTAAAAGAAGGTGTTTGGGACTCTCATTTTTCCTTCTCCTGTTCTCTCCTCCTTCTCATTTTGATTCCAATCTTACTCTTATCTTCTTCCTCATTAGGCAATTGATTTAAGCTATTTAAAAAGAACTGAAATACTTGCTAAATCCAGTTGTGGTGTCAATCTTGACTGGGTCTTTGATGCATCCAATAAATGTGTTAAAGTGACCCTGGAGTCAGAAGCAATGTTTTTATGAATGCTTGTGCATTTATGTAGTCTTACAAACTAGAATTAGATTTTTCTTTCTAATTATTGCTGATAGTTTACATTATACAACTAGGTTGATTGTCTAAAACAAAGGAAAACTGACCCATCCTATTCACTTAACTTTTGGTATAAATTAAATGATTTATTTAGGAACAGAGTGAACCTCGTATCAGTATGTAAGTGACCCTGTGTTTTCTGACAAAAGCACAGACTCCGTTACCTTTCCGTCACAGAAAGCTCCTGGGGCTCCCTAAGAGCCTGTGCAGCTTGCCGTCAAAGGGCACAAACAGAACAAAATTAAACTTTCCCTCAAACAATAAACTTATGACCTTGGCCTCAGTAGGTGTGAGGTCAGTCGTGTGGTGTGCGCTGAGTTAACAAGTTGCAGCCCAAGTAAGTCAGAGTTGTACTCACATAATACAAATGCCCAGACACATTTTGCACCTCAAGAAAGAAGTAACGCTGGCCTCTCACTGCTCACTGTCACGCCTCGGAAGGGCTCACCGGCATTCTTCGTGCAGGAAAGTCACAGGCCCTTGGTCCCAACACCAGCCTACTTTCAGTGTCTCCTCACTTCTCAGGAATTAACTTTGGTCTACACGCCTGTACTTCCTGCACACTGTGAGAGCTCAGGCTATTGACTGTTGAAAATTAAGAGTCTGGTTGAAATGCCATCCTCCTTGTGTAACTTAATGCAACGCTGAGTGAGGGCAGCTCTCCACGGTCCAATCCAAGCCGCTGCTGAAGCTGTAATCCGTGGGTAGCTGCTCAGCAGCACTTGTGAGGCTCAGAGCATCCACGACTCCAATGGCAACTCTGAGGAAGTGCTTGAAGATCTGCATCTAAGCCTGTTTTATATCACTTTTACATTTGGAAAAAGCATGAAAGAGGGACTAAGAGTTTAAGAAGCAACTTATTAGGAAATTCGGGGGGTCCCCTGTAAGTCATCTAACCTATCTGTGCCTCAAGCTCTATAACTGTAACATTAAAGGGTTAGACTAGGTGACCTTGAAGGTGCCTTTAAGCTGTGAGATTTAGAATTTCAAATTCAGGGGGAAATCTCACCAATGTCTTTATAAAAGCAAATTTTGCTCAAGGATGTCAAAGTTCAGACTGGGGGGAACATTTCAAGGAAGCACCACTGCACCAGTTGCTAAGGAAACCAGCTGCATCGTGATTCAGGTTATTAATCAGTAATATCTTCCCAAGCAGTCAGCCATGGTGGCAGAAATGTCACCATCAGAGCAAAATGCCTTTTCACTGAATTGTGTATATAGTGGTTTCTGATTAAAATGCCAATCTCCGTAGCAGAATTAATTTAATGTTAGCTATTGAAAATTTATTACATTAATTTTCAAGTGTTAGGACAAGCCAGGTACATTTTAAAGACAGCAGATATAGGAGGAAAGACATAGAATATGGTAAGTTTCACTGGGGAGAGAAAGATCTGGTGTAGCTTCTCAAGCAGGACTCTCAGAGAGTTTAAGGGCAGCTTATAAAGATCTTATGAAATTCAGGGAAAAGAGGTTCCATGGTGAGACAAGAGATAGACTAACCCTAGAAGGAGGATACTGAGGAGCATATGTGACATTGGTGCCCAGAACCAATATGCAGCATAAGTGGGGTGGGTAGGTAGGAAGAATAATAAAGTTCATTGTCTAAGAATACAGAATATTTTTTTCTCTCATTCAAGGTCTTACAAAGCATGATATATATATATATATATATATATATATATATATATATATATATATATATATTAAGTTATTAAGATAAAAATACAGTATATTTCATAGTGTAAGACTAAAGCTACATTTTAGTATTTAGTTCATAAAGAAATCATCAAGGCTTAATATCAGCATGCCTAAAGGACCTACACAACACAGGGGGAGCACCACTCAGCCAGAAGCTGGGCTCACAGCTGGCAAGTGCAGTTGCGGTGGCAGGAGCCTCTCTTGCCTCCGAGGCAGTCAGACATCCCCCAAGGGCTCCCGGACTATGAGAGGGTGCAGGCTGGGCTGAAGAACATCCCCTACCCCATGCATGAATTTTGTGCACTGGGCCTCTATTATTCTTATAATACACATTCACTTATTTGTACTTTGCTGTTAGAAGTTTATTGGTAAATTTGTAATATGGCATAATTTTAAAAAATTAGGAGAGATAGAAAAGATGCTTTATAAAGTTACTATGCAAAACAGTATAGAAGTTCCTCAAAAATTATAAATAGAACTATTGTATGATCCAGCAATACCAATTCTGTATATTTATCCTATAGAAAAGAAATTAGGATCTCAAAGACATGTAAGCATTCCCAAGTTCACTGAACCATTTATAACAGCCAAGATGTGGTAACACCTAAAAGCAATATTGAATGAATAAAGAAAATGTGAAGTACACATTTAATGGAATATTATTCAGCCCGAAAAAAGAAAGAGATGTTGCACTATGTAATAAGATAGATGGACCTTGAGAACATTATGCTAAGTTATAGAAGTCTGTCACAGAAAAACACATGCCGCACGATTCCATTTATATGAAGTATCTACAATAATCTATTTATATAAAAACCCTGGGTGTGCCCTGACCGGTTCAGCTCAGTGGATAGAGCATCGGCCTGCGGACTGGAGGGTCTCGGGTTTGATTCCGGTCAAGAGCATGTAGCTTGGTTGTGGGCACATCCCCAGTGGGGGTGGGGGAGCGTGCAGAAGGCAGCTGATCAATGTGTCTCTCTCATTGATGTTTCTGACTCTATCCCTGTCCCTTCCTCTCTGTAAAAAAATCAACAAAATGTTAAAAACAAACAAACAAACTGGGTGAAGCTGGGTGTAATGCATCACGATCAAGGCTTGACCAACCAAAAGGAAGTCAGTCCTGCAGGAGTCATCTTGGAAACGGCTGCGCACTCCCTGAGCTATTTTCCAGGAGGGCAAGGTTTGAGGCAGGAACCAGCCCTCGGAGCATGGAGGCATATCTCTATAAAATTTTAATACATTATATTAGAGGTCATGGTAGTACTGTTTTACCCACAGCATCTAGAGGAATTGCTGTAAATTTACCTTTCATTCCCAATATAAATTACCCATTCCACTGATAAAACTTCAATTTCTAGACTCGATATAAAGAGTGAAGTTGCTAAAACTATTAAAAAGGCCCAACTTCTCATTATTGATGAATGCATCATGGCATCCAGTAATGCTATAAACTCCATAGACAAGTTACCAAAAGAAATTATGAATTTGAATGTTGTATTTGGTGGGAAAGTTTAAAGTACTGCAATGTTTGGGGATGTTTCAGAAAGTTGTCTCTTACAACAAATAATGAGATCAGAGGATTCTGCTTATATAGTGGATGGTTAGTAAAACTTGGAGATGGCAAACTTGATAGAAGTTATCATTTAGGAATGGATATTATTGAAATCCCCTGTGAAATGGTTTGTAATGGATCTATTATTGAAGCTACCTTTGGAAATACTATATCTATAGATAATATCAAAAATATATGTAAACGTGCAATTCTTTGTCCAAAAAATGAGCACGTTCAAAAATTAAATAAAGAAATTTTGGATATACTCGATGGAGATTTTCACACATATTTGAGTGATGATTCCATTGATTCCACAGATGATGCTGAAAAGGAAAATTTTCCCATTGAATTTTTTAATAGTATTACACCTTTGGGAATGCCGTGTCATAAATTAAAATTGAAAGTGGGTGCAATCACCATACTATTGAGAAATCTTAATATTAAATGGGGTCTTTGTAATGGTACCAGATTTATTATCAAAAGATTACAACCTAACATTATTGAAGCTGAAGTATTAACAAGATCTGCAGAGGGAGAGGTTATTCTGATTCCTATAATTGATTTTCCCCATCTGACACTAGCCTCCCATTTAAACTGGGACAGTTTCCCATGATGCCAGCATTTGTGATGACTATTAATAAATCACAAGGACTGCCCTAACTGGTTTGGCTCAGTGGATAGAGCATTGGCCTGTGGACTCAAGGGTCCCAGGTTTGATTCCGATCAAGGGCATGCATGTACCTTGGTTGCAGGCATATCCCCAGTGGGAGGTGTGCAGGAGGTAGTTGATCAATGTTTCTAACTCTTTATCCCTCTCCCTTCCTCTCTGTAAAAAATCAATAAAAAATATATTAAAAAAATAAAATAAAATAAATCTCAAGGACAAACTCTAGACAGAGTAGGAATATCCCTAGCTGAACCCGTTTTTGCACATGGTAAATTATATGTTGCTTTCTCTCAAGTTTGAAG
Source organism: Murina feae (assembly GCA_004026665.1). Classification (NCBI taxonomy): domain Eukaryota; kingdom Metazoa; phylum Chordata; class Mammalia; order Chiroptera; family Vespertilionidae; genus Murina; species Murina feae. The sequence continues at coordinate 20,453 of PVJC01016535.1, read as the reverse complement.
AGTATGTGATGTTAAAGTTAAAGTTCTAAATACTTCAGCACAAGGGAAATTAGTCAAGCACTCTGAAAGTATTTTCACTCTTAATTTTGTTTATAGGGAGATATTAGAATAAGTTTAATCACTTTATCAGTCATTGTTTGCATCACTGTTGTTTTTATATCATGTTTTGCTGTTTTCATATCATGTTTTTGTCATTTTTTATCATGCCTCTGTTGTTGTTATATCCTTTTGTTACTGTTTATTTATTAATAAATTTAACTATTATTTTAATATACATTTTACTAATTTCCTTTCACCTCTCACACTTCTATTATAAAGGGCAAATAGCAAATAGTATTAAAATATTTCCGCTAATTAATTCCCTTTTAATGTGCATGAATTTTGTGCACTGGGCTACTAGTCAAACTAATAAAAGCAGAAAATAAATGGTGGTTGCTGGGTGATGCGGGAGGGGATGACAGGAAATTTCTAAGTAATGGGTATAAAGTTTCAGTAACACAAAGTGAAGAAGTTCTAGAGATCTGTAAAATATTGTGTCTATAGTTACCAACATTGTGTTGTATACATCAAACCTGTTAAGAGGTTAAGTCTCACAGTAAGTGTTCTCACCACCATAAAATAAAAATTTAGAAAACAAAGAATGTACTCTAAGAGCATTTTTTCAGAACCTAGCTCAGGAGGTGTCAAGGGCAATGCTGCTTAGGACTAGGAATACTACAGAATTGGAGACTGTAAGGGCTGTTGGTGGAGATAAGTGCTTTGATGGCAGAAGACTGCTTATTGTGAGAAAAACAGTTCTCTCAGATGCCCATGAGAGAGGAACACTTCCCAGGAGCTAAGTAAGTATGAGGACTTGTGCTTACCGAAGGTGCGGGGAAGAAGGGAGAGACAGCGGTGCTAAAAGGAGGGAGATCTTCTGATTAACTTGAAGTAGCTGCAATTAGTGGAAACCTTTTGGAGAAGGGAGATACTTAGAGAGTATCTAAATTTTCAGAAGTTTTCTTGTCAAGTGTAGATGTTTAGCACTGAGAAATCTACATTGAAAATGTACATTACTCTTCACAAATACTCTAAGATTCTGGAGGTGTTAATAACTCATTTCGCTGAAGCAAAACTGTGAAGTTTTAGGTCAAGAGGGAGCTGGAGAGTGCCTTTATTTTGTTTAAAATCACAGAATCACAAACTATATCTGTATTCAAAGCTTCCCTCTCTCCTTTCTGACCAGTATTTTCTCAATTGGATCCTGTATGAAGTGAGTAACCAGACACGAACCCTAAGAGGAGTGAGAAGGAGGGAGTTAGCCAGTGACTTAAGCGTTAGATAAAATGATATTTTACATCATGATGGAAAATACAAAAACTTGTAGGTATAAATAACATGATCTCTTTTATTTAAATTTTAATTGTATTATTCATAAACCTGGGATTCCTGCTTTTGCTTGAGAATATTATTGACCATCCTTAAATAAGTCTGTGTTTCCATAACCTTTTTAGAGGCTTGTCCATGTGAGGAGAGGCTCAATTACAAACCAGCAACTGAGTTTGGAGGATCAGCCACTGAGACTTCCAATTTGGAGCTTGTAGTTGAAATCACTGCTGGTTTTCTCTCTCTATGATGTCATGATTTATATGGACATCACTGTAGATCACGAGGTGCATCTTGGAAGCATATTTTCCTTCTTCTGAAAAGTGCATGTTTGTTTCTCTGACATGCCTACTAGGATAACCTGAAACACGATCATGAGCACCCGACATGTCCTATTCTATAAACACACCATGCAAATCTGGTCATCATCCATCTAGTTGTTTCAAATTTATTTAACAATAAAAAACAGGCAGAAATTTAATTTTGATTTTCTTTTTACATTTGGGAAATACTTCATTGTACCTAAAGCCCCAGACAATGTACAAAGAATTTTTCCGAATATCATTCCAGGGGGTAATGGTCAGAAAGGGAGTTTAGAATGACATACTGATGTGATCTGTACAAATAATGCATGTGTGCACCGTATTTTGTGCTTTTAATGCATGCCTGGGGGGGTGTGCACATTTACAGAATACAATTATTTCACCCATTGCGTTCAGCTAATCTGTATAAAGTGTTCACTCCTGGCACAGGGGTGTGAGAACAGCATGTGAGAACAGCAAGAACTGTCTATCCATGTAGGACACCCCGATCACTACAAGGGCATGGAGGATCCGATAAGCTGGTGATTTCCACTAAAGAGAGTCTGACTACACCGACTTGACTCCACCGCTTTACCGAGCCCCCAGAAGATGGAGCAGTTTTATAAACCATTTTCAACAGCAGATTCCCTAAGGAGGGTTCGAGCATCCAGTCCTCTTCTCCCAGCCCAGCACTGTCTGTCGTCCAGCCACTCCTTGTGAAGACTGTCTTCCTTCAACACCAGCAGAGAGGGAGCTGTGGATCCTTTATCCTTCCTTTCACCTCTTCCCTGTTCTTTCTTCTTTTAATGTTTTCTTCTAGGATGAAAAGGCTGAGAAGGGAAGAAATAATGACAGCAAGGAAGCCACGAAACCTTTGCCTTGGATCTATGTTATATCAGAGTGGACCCTTGTAAAACTCCACGGAGATGATATAAAATATATTTATGACTTTGAAATTCATATCTAAGAAAATATGTCACTTAAATATTCTCAGACTATGATAATTTTTATCCCAATCCTAACTAATAAAAACATAATATTAAACTTAACCTTTTCTTCGGGACGCTTAAGCCACGCCCCCAGCCAATCAGAGTGACTGTATGCAAATTAGCCTAGCCAAGATGGCAGAGGCTGCAGCCCCAGTGTGTGGCTTCTCTGGGGCTGCGGCCTCTGCCATCTTGGGCCTCCATCCTGGGAAGGCATCGGGTGCCCTGGGCCTGCCCATGCCTTCCCAGGCAGAATCCCGGGGGCAGTACCAGCTGGCCGGCCCGAGGCTCCCGTCCTGGGAGGCCATGGGGTGGCCATGGCCACTGTATTGCTTCTGAGGTGGATGGCCTTGAGGGTCAATGGGAGCTGAGGGCAGCCTGAAAACGGCTCTCAGCCTCTCTCCCAGGTTTGCCAGGCAGCCCAGTAGGGTCCTGAACCCTGAAGGGGCTGTGGCCAGCCTGAAAACTGACCTCAGACCCTCACCCAGGCTTACCACACCCCCATGGGGTGAGGGTCTCCACTGGGGAGCTTGGCCAGCCTGCAAACAGCCATCGGCCCCTCACTCAGGCTGGCCAGACACACCAGCAGGTGGACATCCCCAGAAGGGTCCCAGACTGAGAGAAGGCACAGGCCAGGCTGAGGGCCACCCCCCCACCAGTGCACAAATTTTTGTGCAGTAGGCCCCTAGTCTTGAACATAACTTGAAAAGCAATGTGAGATAGTATAAGAGACATGAGCTTGAATCTTCATTGTTGCACCTTCTCTCTGATACTTTGGCAGATGACTGAGCCTTTAAAGTTATCAATTTCCTTATCTGTGTTAAGGAGCTAATGAATCTTGTATATAGAAGAGGAAGGAATAGAGGTTAAATACTGAATGGCTTTTCAATAACTATTGGTTCTTTCCTATTGAACAGATATGAACATGGCTTTTAATTTTCAAATTATTTAAGCTAAGTAATAAAAGATAATAACAATTATTGAAAACTTACTATGTTCCAGGAACTGGGCTAAGTACTTTATTACATTATTCATTTAATTCTTATAATAACTGTATAAATTAGGAACCAGTATTATCTCAGTTTTATAATCAAGGAGAATGAGTCATAGAGGGCTGTAGGAATTTGCCTGAGGTTGAAAACTAGACAACTAGTTTTCCCATCTGTGTTATCTGCATTATCCACTAGGCTACAAATCTCTTCACTAAAGCATCATAGCCACATTTTTCTTTCAAGTTAACATTATATGAAATTTCAGGGAAATATTTTCTTTTAAAGTAATGAGGCAGTTAACTAAAATATTTCTATAGTGTACATTGTCTGAATTGACTATTGTTTTTTTAGTGTTTATATTCCATTTCTTTTTTTTTTTCATAAAAAGTGAAATCTTACCATTTGCAACAACAAGAATGGACCTAGAAGGTATTATGCTAAGTGAAATAAGTCAGACAGAGAAAGACAAATACATGCCATATGATTTAATTTTTATATGGAATGTAAAGAATAATATAAATACACAAATATAACAGAAACAGATTCATAGCTACAGAGAACAAACCGATGGCTGCCAGATGGGAGGAGAGGTGGAAGGTGGTGAAGGGAGTAAGAAGTACAAACTGACAGTTACAAAATAGCCATAGGATATAAAATACAGCATAGGGAGTATAGACAATAATGTAAAAACTATATATAGTGCCAGATGCGTACTAGACTAATTCAGGGGATCATTTCATGAGTTCTATAAATGTCTAACTGCTATGCTCTACACCTGAAACTTGTATAAAATAATATTGAATGTCAAGTGTAATTAAGTTATAGAAGGTTAATTCAAGAGATAGATAAAAAAATCAATCTTGAGTTCAGATACCAATGCTGAAACTGAGCTGATCTCCAGACTACCAAATGTTAATGAACTGTGTTACGCAGATCTACTCTTCTCCAGTTCCCTGCATCTCTTATTTAGACATGCTTAATTATTAAAGCTGATATCAATATTTCCAAATTATTTAGAATTAATAAGTGAGGGCTTTATTTAGGAAGGTGCTAAACAAATATCTATCTCATTAAAATTTAAAGATAACTACATTTTCTTTTGGCTAGGACATAACTTCTCAAAATAAGAGATTTAAGGTATGAAAAATAAAAGACTAGGAGAGTTCTAATATATCAGTTCTTTGGCAGTGGAGGACAGATAATTATTTACCTAATGTAGCACCCATCCACCTTCCTCTGGCTGGAGAAATGTGCGTGTGCATGTGTGTGCATGTGTGTGTGAGGTGAAGTGAGGTGATTACGAAGCTCTTTTTAGCTGGTGATTCTCACAAGACCTCTTCAACCATTGGCTGGGAAAAAAACTCTCTTTGATCTAAGGCTCATGATTCTGATGACTGGTTGTACTTGCTTCCAGTATGCTACTAGAAGTGGGAGACGTGCGTTTTCTTGAATCTCTTATCATCTTACACTCTAGCTTTCCTGTATGTTTGGTACCGTCAATGAACTTCGGCCCTTCCATCATCACCTCCACTTTCATGTACAAAGCTCTTACTGGAGAGTTCCAAAATGCCACAAAGATAGGATGTGTGGAGAGTGACATATTACTTTCTGGATGGCAAACTACAAGAAAGGGGCTATTGGCACAGAAACAGTGCTTTTATTTTTGCCCTGAAGAATAACTGATTTAATCTCTTGAGAACACCCTTCTTCATGTGTGTGTGTACCAATGGTAAATCTTAATAAAAGATCGGTGTTGGTTAATTATATCATCTACAAAATGAGTCTTGGTTCTTTTTTAAAAAAATGTATATCTTGATTGATTTCAGAGAGGAAGGGAGAGGTAGAGAGAAATAGAAACATCAATGATGAGAGAATCATTGATCGGCTGCCTCCTGCATGCCCCAAACTGGGGTGGAGCCTGCAACCCAGGCATGTGCCCTGATCAGGAATGGAACCTGGTTCATAGGTTGACACTCTTCCACTGAGCAACACCAGCTGGGCTAATAAAGGAGTCTTAATATATATTCTAACTACAAAGGAATATTATTTCTAAAGACAAAGGCTGGTTTTGTTTCACTGTAACAACTGTATTTCTGTAAAAATTGTACTTTCTAACTTTATTATAAAGTATATTCCCAGTAACAATAGTTCATATTGATATACATGCCTGCATTGGGAGGAAGTTGGACTAAATTATCTCCAAATTTTCTTTCCATTATTCATGGCATCTTTGTGCTCTTGAGCAACCAAAAGAAGAATAGTCAGAGACTGGTTTGTGTGAACATACATATTGAGAACTTATGGTATAATTTGAGCACAGAGAAGTGTGTTAATTGAACAAGTTTTCTCTATGGAAATGATAAGTATGGACAGGTTTTGGCTACTTGAGAGTGGCCTCAGTTAGAATCAAGGGAGTTCTTTTGTCCTCCCTAATTAACAAGCAGGAATCTTCAGTCAAGCCCTTTGTGTGTGTTCCTGTGTTGTTCTCATGTATCAGGTGATGCTATTTAGCAAATGCTGCAGTCCCTTTCTTCCACAATTTTGGCCTCTCTTTTTTTATTTTGATTTTATGTAATTTTGATAGTCATCTACTTTATGGAGGTCAGACATGGGAAAAGTTTCAGTGATATCCCCATGATGCCAAGAGATATTATTGAGAACTTAAAGAATAAAATCTGAGAAAGAGAAGAACAATAAATGATTGAGTCTAAGAAACTTCAGCCAGGCTGGTGGGGAGCCCTCAACACAAGTCCTCAACAAGACGAGTCTCAACATGGGCAATAATGGAAATAGCCAATGTGAAGCATGGCTCTGGACAAATACTGCGATGGATCCACAGGACAGCAGTGGGGTCCATTAGTCTACTCTTTTTCTCATAGCAGATAAGTAGTACATTTTACACAGGTGAGTTTATGTGGTTCTTCTGTGTGTGTCCAGCATGATGGGGGGTACAATTAAATAAATATAGGGCCTGACTTCTCACTCAGCATATCTGACAAATTGTGAATGCTCTATAAATTTTAGTTGAATAAATATCAGTACTGGCATCCATGTTTTACATGGGTTTCTAAGTGGTTACAAAAATATTTAAATCTCAATTCTAACACCCTTACTTATGTTAAAACATTTTTTGTAACATGAGATTATAATTGCAGATATGAAATATCAAAGAAACATTATATAGTTGACCTCAACAGCTTTATACATATACTAGAGGCCTGATGCACAAAATTCGAGCATGGGTGGGGTCCCTAGGCCTAGCTGGTGACCAAGGCCAATCAGGGCCAGAGAGGAGGTAATGGTTGTTGGGATGGGTGCAGAAGAAATGGACACCAATGCCACCATCGTTGGCACCCTGCCACCATGAGGTTTCCTGCCTTCCCCCTCCTCCTTCCCTCGCCGCCACTGTGCTGCCACTGTGGTGGGAGGGCAGTGGGCTAATAGGGGTCTGTCAGATGGGGGGAGGAATAGGGTGCAGGAGGTTGGCTGCTGGCCCCAAGGAGGGAGCTGGCCCTTGGCCCTCTAGGAAAGGGTCCATATCCACTGCCACCCACCCCAAGTTTCCTGTCTCAGCCCGAGCCAGCCCTGTTCTGGTGATCAGGGCCTGCCAGCTGGAGGGAGGGACCACAGGAGGTTGGTGGCCCGGAGGGAAGGACCATGGGAAGTTGGCTGGCTGGGGGAGGTTGGGTATGGAAGTTCACTGACCACCAAGGGGCAGCTCCTGTGTTGAGCATATGCCCTCTGGTGGTCAGTGCATGTCATAGCAACTGGAGATATATATATCCTATATAATAAAAGGGTAATATGCACATTGACCCTAACAGTAGAACCACTGGGAATGACTGGTCACTATGACACACTGATCACCAGGGGAGATCAGCACAGCGGTGGTGGTGGGATACTCCCCTGCCTCCTCAGCAGCGCTAAGGATGTCCGACTGCAGCTTAGGCCTGTTCCCTGCTGGCAAGTGGACATCCCCTGAGGGATCCCGGGCTGCCAGAGGGATGTCTGACTGCCAGCTTAGGCCCAATCCTCCAGGGAGCAAGCCTAAGCCAACAGGTGGACATCTCCTGAGAGGTTCCAGACTGTGAGAGGGCACAGGCCATGATTGACTGAGGGCCCTCCTCCCAAGTGCACAAATTTTTGTGCACTGGGCCTCTAGTAATCTAATAAAAGAGTAATATACAAATTAACCCTGACTCCATTACACCCACAAGCCATGCTCACAAGCCATGCCCTCCAACCAATCAAGAGCAAATATGCAAATTAACTCAACTAAGATGGCAGCAACAACGGAGCTGGAGTTGCCCCGGGCAATGGAGGAAGCCAGGGCCCTGTGGGCCCTGAGCTCTACTCAAGGCTACAAAGTTTCAATTATAGAAAATAAACAAACCCCAAGGCTGGGACCTTGGGCTGCCAGGGGCAATCCAGGCTTTGAGCTGGGGGCCAAGACAACAAAGTTTCAACTATAGAAGTTGAATAAATCCCAGATACCTGCTTCCAGCCAGGCACCCCAGTAGGAACCCAAAACCTGAAGGGGCTGTGGGCAGCCTGAAAATGGCCCTTAGCCCCTCACTCAGGCTGGCCACACCCCCATGGGGTGAAAGTCCACACTGGGGGTCTTGGCAAGCCTGCACACAGCCATCAGCCCCTCACCCAGGCTGACCAGGCATGCCAGCAAGTGGACATCCCCTGAGGGGTCCCAGACTGTGAGAGGGCACAGGCCGGGCTGAGGGATCCCCTCTCCCCCAGTGCAGAAATTTTTGTGCACGGGGCTTCTAATATATATATATATATATATATATATATATATATATATATATATATACTAATAAAAGTGAAATAGTAAAATTAACCGTTTCTCCGAGACAGGGTAAGCCATGCCCACCATCCAATCAGAGCGGCGGTATGCAAATTAATCCAGCCATGATGGCGGCGGCGGACACAGGGAGACCCACCTCCCTGTGTCCGCCCCCACCATCTGTTGCCTTCCTGCAGGCCACACGGGAGGGGCGGGGTGGGGGGTGGGAAGAGCGAGCCGCCTGCAGCCCCACACCTCCACCAGAAAGCACCCATGGCAGCGATGTCGGACACAGTTGCCTCCCTGCGTCCGCCGCCTTCGTCATGTGTTGCCTTCTTGCAGGCCACAGTGGAGGGGCGGGGTGGGGGGCAGGAGGAGCGAGCTGTGATCAATTTCAGGCAGCAGGGCTGCAGACCTGGGAAAGGGGTGCGTGGCCACCCAGACCCACCTGGAAATCCCAGCTGCTGCCCTGGCCGACCCTGGACCGGCAGGGCAGCGGACCTGGGAACCAGGTGGCGTGGCCACCCAGACCCACCCGGGAATCCCAGTTGCTGGGCTGGCGGGCCCTAGACCAGCAGGGCTGTGGACCTGGGAATCAGGGGCCGTAGCCAGACAGACCCACCTGGGAATCCCCAGCTGCTACCCTGGCCTGTGCTGGGCTGGGGCCATGGCTGCCAAGGAGAGGATGAGGGGACTGGAGCCATCAAGGACCCCGCAGGCATCGCCCAGCAGCACCTGCTTGCCCATCTCCGTAGTGTGGAGCAGACAGGCCCGGCAGAGAGCAGAGAACCAGGTGTAGTGGGTCCAAGCCATCAGTAGCACTTCTCCTGAGTGCTCCCGAATTGGATGAAGTCCAGGTCCAGCTGAGGGACCTCCCCACTTGCCCTCCTCCTCCCCCACCTGCACCCTCACCCCAATTTACCCGTGCACAAATTTCGTGCACCGGGCCCCTAGTGTGTGTGTGTGTATATATATATATATATATATAATCTTCATACATATATATGTATATATGTTTATATATGTATGTATATGTATGTATCTTCAGAAGTATTGTTTTTGTTAGTTTCCTTATAGTAAATGAAACTTTATTTTTGTCACAACTTACATTAAAGTGAAAATACACATGTAAGCCTATGATCTGCATGCAAATGCAGACTTCTTTCAGAATTGTGAATGTTTTCCAGCTGGTTTGTGATAGGAAACCAATTATGTACAACACATCATAGAGAAGAAGCAATTACATTCATTTTCTTGGGCACTGAGAAATTTGATAAGGTTGACACTTGGCACATTGAGCTGTGATAGCAGCTAATTTTTTAAAAGGCATAAAATATAGGCCAGTTGAATTGAAACCATTTGTTTTTAAATTGTTGGAAATTGTGTTACCTTAGATGCTTTTGGATGACAAGAGGGAGTGAAAAAATTAATTTAGAAATCTATTCTAAATGCAAAATGAGTGCTTGGCTTACTCAATTAAAATAAAGTACTTCCTTCTAAGACTAGACCAACTCCTGGAACCTAGCAAACAGCTTCGGATAGGTCCTGTCCCAGCAGAAACTGGGAAGAAGGTAAAGTCTTTTCATGCTTAATGCTGTTTTTCTGAATTCTTTTCTACTGAAAATGCTGCTCCTTTTTCTTTATTCTGCAAGGCACCTAAAACCCACATTTCTTTTCATACTCTTTATTAAAACTCTTTCATGGAGGAGATCAATTTATCAAAACTCTGAGACAGATGAGTCACAATTCTAAATGCACGGAGTGTATTTCTGTCTATTTATTGGGCATTTGTAATGGGACAGCTGCTGTACAACTTATTCGCACAGCACTTGTTCATTGAAAGGTCCTGTACTTGGCACAGTGGAGGTACAGAAACGGCTTCCCTTGTACTAGAACTTGAAGCAAATTTGCTGTACGGGTGTGTTGAATAAAAGAAGAGATTATGCAATTCAGTCCTAAGGAGTGGCATGATCAGTGATATGGCTGTGGGGACAGAGTGATGCATTTGGGAAATTATGAGTGATGCATGATGTCCAGAGCAAGAGACACGGTGACAATATCTCCTGAATTTTCTGGCATCATTCTAGTTTACACCTGTTGTCCTGGCATAATTAATAACTAGTACTCTGTTTTGGTCATAAATGTGTAGGTGTGAATATTATATGATTCCTTTGAACATGGAAAATAATGTGAGAGAGATAGATGGAAGAGGAGGTTAGAGAGATAGGCAGGGACTATGCTGTGGGTACATTATATGCCAATGCAAGTCATTTGAACTTTATTTGGTGGCCGTAGGAAACTTCTATCCCATCTAACCTAAAAAAGAAAAACAATCAGAGGTCTAATGGTAAAGTGTCAGGCATTAATAAAATGGAGGAGGCATTATTGCAGGATCATTTCTTGATAACATCAATTTGTGGCACATAAATATCCTCTCATTTCAAATATTGGCTTTCCTATAGCCATATCTATCTCCTTATGTAAGCATTAAGGCCTCGCAGCATGGCTTTGGGTTCATTATTTAAACATCAAAGGAAACAACAATCTTTCTTGGAATACCTACTAAATTAAAGGTCTTGCATATTGCTTTCAGATATATTAGGGAGAGAATGATGGCTCGGTGACTTGTGAAAGAGCATGAGCAACTGATTTAAAAATGGAGTGTGTTATACAATATTCTTTAGGAAAGCACAAATATATAAAATAAAGAGAAGAATTAAAACTCATTCTCCAGTGTTTTTTCCTTCCTCTAAGATGAAGCTCTTCAGGTAATCTGCTGTCCCCTGAGATCAGGTGTCCTCTGTTGCCTCGGTGGAGACCTATCTTTTCCTAAATTTCATTAATGCCTGCTGCTTTGAAAAATGTCCCCTTCCTAGTGACTCCAGAGAGCACAATGCAAGCTATGGGAAAATAATGGTATAAATACCAATGGTATAGCACTGACCATCAATATATATAAAAGCCTAAGCAACAGGTAGCTATGATGTGTGCTGACCACCAAGGTGCTCAATGCAGGAGTTACCCCTTGGTGGTCAGTGAGCAGGTGCGAGCCTCTCCCGCTTTCTATGGCAGCGTGGCAGTCAAAGCAGAGGCAGGATGAGCAGGATCTAGCAGCCCGGGCTCGAACTCCTCCCCAGTCCCCTGCCTACTTCAAAGGAAACAACAGGCACTACCACATCCCCCAAGGGGTCCCAAATTCCGAAAGGGAGCATGCCACGCTGAGGGACCCCACCGGTGCACTACCTCATGCACTGGGCATCTAGTTTTATAATAATTCCAGCGATGTCTCACCTCCTACACATAGGAGCTTAGTAAGCACAGCTTGCATCTGATCCAGGCCAGGAATTTTGCTGCATCAATAACAAATGACACCTGTGTACAGACAACCAAACACAAGAATAGAAAGTCACACTGATGCTTACGCATGGAGAAGTTTAGCGATCACAATTAGGTGAAACAGAAGGACCGATCTGTATTTTATTAGTTTGAGCATTATGATAGAACTCCATTTGTTCTCTCAGGTACAACGACTTTTCCTCCTTAAGAATCATAATTGTTTTTTTAAACAAACATTCCTTACAATGAGATACATACACATTATTCTGAGATAGTTTCTGAAGATTCCTTGAATAGAAGAAACAGGGCGGATAGGTAGCAGGATAATGGTGGTACAGTGTAAGTTGGAGCTCTGAGCTTATCCACAAAACATTTCTTCTTTTTATGAAACTTCTCAATTTTATTTTCATTTTTCTTTTTCTTATTTTAAATTTTTTTAAATTTATATTTAAGTATTTATTTTTATTTATTGTTGACATTAGTAAAGATGCTCCCATTTACCCCCCTTTGATCACTTCCACCCAGCCCCAGCCCCTCCTCAAGCCTATACCACACTATTGTCTGTGCTCATAAATTATGCAAATATGCATATGTGTTTTTTGGTTAATCTCTTCCCTTCTCCATCCCTCTCTCCCCTCTGAGCTCTGTGGTACTGTACCATGTTTTCATGCCTCTGGGCCTATATGTCAGTTTATTTTGTTCATTAGATTCCATAAATAAGTGAAATCATGTGATGTTTGTCTTTCTCTCTCTGACTTATTTTGCTTAGCATAATACTCTCCAGGTCCATCCACTCTGTCATTAAAGGTAAGAGATTTTTTTTTTAGGGCTTCATTGTATTCCATTGTATAAATGTACCACAGCTTTTTAAAAAATATATTTTATTGATTTTTTACAGATAGGAAGGGAGAGGGATAGAGAGTTAGAAACATCGATCAGCTGCATCCTGACACCCCCTACTGGGGATGTGCCCTTGACTGGAATCAAACCTGGGACCCTTGAGTCTGCAGGCCGATGCTCTCTCCACTTAGCCAAACTGGTCAGGGCTGTACCACAGCTTTTTTTATCCACTCATCTGCTAATGGCCACATGGGCTGTTTCCAGATCTTAGCTGTTGTAAATAACACTGCTATGAACATTAAACTTATTGAGATGACATTGCTTAATCAGATTATATAGTTTTCAAGTGTACATTTCTATGATGCATGATAAGTATATTGCATTGTGTGCTCACCACCCAAAGTCAAATCATCTTCTGTCACCATATACTTGGTTCCCTTTTCTCTGTACTACTCCTCCACCACCACCACCACCCCTTTCCTCTGGTAACCACCATACAGTTTTCTTTGTCTGTGACTTACAGTTTTATATCTCATATATGACTGACTTATTTCACTTAGCATAATATTCTCAAGGTCTATTCATTTTGTTGCAAATGGCAGTATTTTATCTTTTCCTACAACTGAGTAGTATTCGATTGAACTTATGTACATCTTCCTTAACCAATCATCTATTGAGAAAGGACACTATGGTTTTTTCCATGTCTCGGCAACCATGAATAATGCTTTAGTGAACATAGGGGTGCATATATCCTTGCTAATAAATGTTTTAAAATTTTTCACATAGATACCCAGAAGAGGGGTTGCTGGGCCATATGGTAAGTCTATTTTGAATTTTTGAGGAACCTCCATACTGTTTTCCCATAGTGGTTGTACCAGTTTACATTCCCACCAGCAGTGAATGAGGGTTCCTTTTTCTCCACATCCTCTCCAACACATTATTACTTGCTTTGTTGATAATAGTCATTCTAAGGGTGTGAGGTACTATTTCATTGCAGTTTTGATTCACATTTCCCTAATAGCTAGTGAAGTTGTGCATCTTTTCATATATCTGTTGGCCATTTGTATGTCTTCTTGGGAGAGTTGTCTGTTCAGGTCCTCCTCTGGACATTTTTTAATTGAATTGTTGGTCTGTTTGGTGTTGAGTTGTATAAGTTCTTTATATTTTTGGATATCAACCCCTTGCCAGAACTGCTGTTTGCAAATATCTTCTTCCATTAAGTTGGTTGGCCTTTTGTTTTGTTAGCACTTTTTTTTCTATGCAGAAGCTGTTTAGTTAGATGTAGGTCTGTTCATTTATTTTTGCCTTTGCTTTTCTTAGAGGTAGGTTCAACTGCTATCAGATTAGTTAGTCCCTTGCTAGCTTTCTTAGTCCTCACCCATCCATGAGCATCCTTTTTACTCTTCACATTTGAAAAAAAAATTCTATATTGATTTCAGAGAGGAAGGGAGAGGCAGAGAGAGATAGACACATCAATGATGAGAGAGAATCATTGATCTGTTGCCTCCTGCATGGTCCTTACTGGGGATCGAGCTCACATCCCAGGTATGTGCCCTGACTGAGAATCAAACAGAGACCTCCTGGTTCATAGGTTGAACTTCAATCACTGAGCCACATAGCTGGACAATTCTCCACATTTTTTCTGTGAAAGTTTATTTCCCTTTATTGTCCATGTCCTCACTGAAAGTAGCTTATGTGGCATGGATTCCATAGGCAATGAATAGGGGGCTAAAAATATAAAAGGACTCAATAAAAAATGTAGACAATGTCAACAAGTGTCATAAAATAATACTGAAGCTAACATAGATCCACACTCTATGAGTAGAATTAACTATTTTGACAACTTGCCAGATATTAATCATTCTTCAAAGTTCAAATAAAATGGGGATAACCTCTCTTGAGGGACTTCATGCTTAAAATATAGTCAATTAAATAAACTAAAAGTAAAATTTGAACACATATAACAAAATGTATGTTACATTTAGAGTATAAAGAATAAATATAAACAAAATTCTAGCAACTCAATATTAAAAAGAGTCTAGGTTGAAATAAGAAGAAACAAATTGCCTCCATGATCATATAAGCCAATTCCAAATATATATATATATACTTTATAATAAATATATATGTGTGTATATATATATATATATATAATCTAATAAAAGAATAATATTGAAATTGACTGTTTCTTTGGTACGCCTAAGCCACGCCCACCAGTCAATCAGAGCAGCTGTATGCAAATTAACCCAGCCAAGATGGAGGCCGGCAGTCACGGAGCTGGAGTAAACAGATGCTTCCATTGCAGCAGGAATAAACTGTCTACTGGCCGGCTCGGCTTCTCCTGGCTCCAGGCAACAACATATTTGCAACATTGTTGCAATTTTAGAAGCCTTGGAGTTGAAACAAACAGCAGGTTCTTTTGCACCAGCAATGGAGGAAACTGTCTGCCTAGGCTGGCTGAGCCTCTAACTAAGGCAACATTCTTTCAATTATAGAAGCCACAGAGCTGAAGCAGACAGGTGGCTTCATTACCTGCCTAGGCCTCGGCTTAAAGGAACAGTGTATCAATTATGAAAGATAAATAAACTCCAGAAACCTGATTTCAGCCAGCCTTGCTGGGACATTGGGTCAATGGGAGCTGTGGGCAGCCTGAAAGCCAGAAAACAGCCCTCAAGCCTGCACCCAAGCTGGCCACACCCCAATGGGGTGAGGGACCCCACTGGGGGGCTTGGCCAGCCTGCAAATAGCCATCAGCCCCTCATCCAGGCTTGCCAGGTATCCCAGTAGGGACCCAAAACCTGAAAGGGCTGTGGGAAGCCTGAAAACACCCCTCAGCTCCTCCTCTCCCAGGCTGTCCAGGCACCCCAGCAGGTGAACATCCCCAGAGGAGTCCCAGACTGCAAGAGGGCACAGGCTGGACTGAGGGACCTCCAGAGTGCACAAATTTTTGTGCACCAGGCCCCTAGTATGTATATATATATATATATATATATATATATATATATATATAGAGAGAGAGAGAGAGAGAGAGAGAGAGAGAGAGAGAGAAGTAAGTTTAGAGTTGTTCATATGGAAAATAATATAATTAATAAATAATAATACAAGAATAAACTGTTTTTTGTACTCACAACTGTAAATCTACTTTTGCCCCACCATATATGTGTGTGTGTGTGTGTGTGTGTGTGTGTGTGTGTATCAATGCTTCTATGTCCCTGTACAACCCTGACAAATACAAATATTAATGAAGGTGAAGTATATTGGACACTTTCATACACTGTATTATGCAAAATAATACAACTTTTTTATAATATTAAAAAACAGGATTTGAAAAAATTCTTTACCCTAATATATGTATCTCCATTGTAAAGTAACAATGTGATGCAGGTTGTAAAGGTTTGTAATATAGAAAATTAGTTAGAAGTTGATGTTACAAACACATATATGAACTGTAATATATAATGTATAAACCAAGCATTTAAGTTTAAATATAAAAGAAAGAAAAAATATTAATGCTTTGAGTTGTTTTATGTTGGTTTAAAAAATATGACTGCTTTAAATTTTGTACTTTAACATTTGCCAAAGTTTTTAGTTTTATATAATTAATAGATATATTTTTTATGGCATGAAAAAATATTGGTTAGAGAGTGCAGCCCTGGCAATGATAACAAAATGTGTTAAAGTTAATGACTAGAAGCAATCATTGAGAGGACTGTTGTAGGTAATAGCTAGAATTATTAATAAGTGATCCTGAAAGCCCATATGCTTCAGAAAAGTGTATCTAAATTTAGAAGGAAGGGAAATTAACGCTAATCTCAACATTGTTCCCGAGCCCTTCTCTGGTTGGTGCTCCTATTCCTCTTACTAGACCACATGCTCTCTACATCAGAGGTGATTCAGAATTTAGCATGGAATTCTGAACTATAATTAGCTCTTTACATTATTTGTTGATTTCCTACTAAATCGAATTGTTTACACTTTTGATTCATCTTGTAACTTTGCATTCCTATAGTTTCTGTTAATTAACTTTTGAGATAAGTTTGAAGACTGAGTCATTAATAAATGTTTGATAATTAATAGTTATTTAGTTTTGTATTTCAGGGTAATTTTAATTCTATTTTTCATATTCAATATTTTCTGAATTTCATCCAGAATTTATAGAGTTATATTGGCTTTCAAGGTATTAAGAAGCATAACTTGATTTTTTGTTCTATAAAAATTAGAGTCAAAGACAATAATACTTAAAATATTGTTAATAAAAATGATCCATAGATTCTATTGCCAGAAGTGGAAAGTTACAAACAAGGAAATAAAAGAAAATCTCTAATTATTTATTTTAAAGAGATCAGAAGTGACAAATGCATAATTGTAACGGGTGAAATATTATACTAGCTATAAAAATATTATCAGAAACAAGCATAGATGAATAGATGAGCATTACTATTTCTTTAAAAATATTCCAAGTGTAAAGGTCCTATTGATAGTACTACTAAAATCTGATAGACATTACCTCAATAATATTTTATCTGGTTTGTTCTTATTCTATATTCACAAAGCAATTAGGGTTCAACCTAATTTAGTATTTTGTGTCCAATTCTCCTTCAGAAAGAACCACATGTTGATCAAATTTCCACAATTTGCTGGCAAGTTTAATATGTTTTATTATCAAGTAACTAGGGGCCTGGTGCATGAAATTCATGCACTGCGGGGGGGGGGGGTCCCTCAGCCCAGCCTGCCCCCTCTCACATATTGGGAGCCCTCAGGGGATGTCCTACTGATGGTTTAGGCCCGCTCCCTGCTCTCCTCGGGGAGCAAGCCTAAACTGCAGTCTGGCCTCCCTTCGTGGGAGGCCACTGGGCTGATCAGGGGAAGCCACCAGCCTCATCACCCTGCTGCTACAGCCACTGCCAGTCACCGCAGCCACCAAGATGTTTTCATCAACACGGACTCCAGTCCCTTCACCATGAAAAAAATGACAACTTTATTCAGGCATTTTCATACGGACCATGTTCAGATCAAGTTTATGCCATTATATAGAAAGACACATTTATATCTAATTCTAGGACTCAATTATTTAGTGATGTACATTTTTTATTCTATAACCTGAGCTTTTACCAATACATGTTCTTTAGCCTCATCCACATGCATTATATTTTTTTCTTATAATTAGAATAGCAATTAAAGTTAAGCAAACTACTATAAGCTCATTGTACTACAACCTGAGTTCACATCCAGGAGACTGGCACTCACTGAATATTTTATCACAATAAAAATGCAGCCAACTTGCTTAATTTATAGCAATTATGAATATTCTATATTTTAAACTTTAATTTAATATGTTTATCTTAATAAATGCCACAAAAATGCATTGCATTGTTTTGCAAAATTAACTTATTTATACCCTTAAATGGGAAGTTGAAGTCAAACTGATTGTTTCAATATTTGGGTGTCCTAATTATTCAGAAATTTCTGCTCTAAAAACACTGAAAAAAGTCACACAATTAAGTCCTTTGCCATGTGAGCTAGCAGTATCCCAGAGAAGGTCCATCACAGTCACAATCCCAGGAGACTGCTTGCATTCCACACTGCTGCCCAATCAGACGTTCCCTCTTCCTCACATTTCCCGATAATTGCATTGAAATATCACTTCACAGTGTAGGCTGTGAAGAAGAAAGATAATTGCATGGTGACATAATGAACTAGAATTGGTGTTCAAAATATTTATCTTAAATGAAAAGAAGTGCAAGTTGTTTCATGTACAATGAAATGGTTAATAAACAAATTCGAGAAATAAGAACTTTAAAAACCTACAGAATGATCAGTTTTTTAAAATAAAATAAAACAGAAAATTAAATTCTTACTACCTACCTCATGCATTCACTCATTCTACAAATATCTGTAGTAATTCCAGCAGAGAGATCACCAGTGGCAAGGACTAAAGAAGCCAGAGAGGTGAGCTGTGTCACAGGATGATCTCTGGGGCCAGATCAAGGGGTAAAGGCATCAGGGAGCTATGAAATAGTCTAAAGCAGGGGGACAACAGGACCAAATAAGTTGGTGTCATAGTACACGTAGGAGGATAAAAAATAATTTTATCTATGGGTTTAATGCAAATTTTAACTTTATTAGTTAGATGTATTTCCAAAGACGAGTTAATTAGAAAGTTCGCTTCTTATGTGAAAGAGTCAATGACACACTAACCTACTTTGAGGATGAGAATTGGAATGCATGTATCAATGTCAGAATTTATTCCCTTTTTCATTATTCATATTAATATTTGCCAGGCTCTTGTTAGGTGGCTGGAACTGTAGTAGGTGAAAGAGAGAGAGTGAGGAAAAGACTTGAAGGTACCTGGGCTTCTGAATCTTCCGGGCTCAACACATATATTGTGGTGGGAGGAAGAGCTGGGAGCTCAGAGAGTCCTGCCTTTCCGGTTGATTTCTATAGCAATTATCACCTCACTTTTCCCCACATGGGTTTCCCTTGCAGAGTCCACACCACACGGACAAAGATGTAGAAGTCAGTATCTTCTTCGTACACAGCGAATGCTTTTCTCAAGTTAGAGTTATTCTTCTTACTGAAACATGGAATTCATTATTTACTTTAAATTTAACATTTCTTTCCTCTTAGTGGATGCTGGTTTAACTGTTAGAGATAAAAAGGTTAAATATAAAATGTATTTGCCCTCATGGAACTCAATATACAGGATCATATCTAAAATGATATAAAAATAAAATACGATATGATATGTATGTATGAAAAATGTTTGGATTGGATAATTAAAATGGGAGGAAGGAGGAAAATGTAATGTACCACCGACCACTTTGTTTTAGCCCACATGCTGTTCTTCAGCAGTAGGGCTCTCTGGGCTGCATTCTGCTTCAGGGCACATTTAAGATTCTGGAAAAATTATCAAAGTATTTCTGATTCTAAGCAAGGATGGAAAGTTTAAAAAAGAGTTGCCAATCAGAAATGAATAAAAGATGGTCAGCTTTCTCATAGTGGTCAACTATATCATCAATTTATAATAAAAGTCAACACATATAGAACAATAAATGAGAGGTATTTTTGAGTGCTTAACCTGTGTTTTCTTATAGAAATTTCATAAACCCAACTAAGATGAAGTTTCTAAATATTTTGTAATTCTTAGTGTTTATCATCACCACCACCACCATCATCACTGCTATTCATTATTTTAAAATGGTAGGGTTTTCATGTTTGTTCATTTCTTTTGATCTGTAATTATGTTATTAGCTTCCTTTTTTTATATATGACTAGGGGCCCGGTACACAAAATTCGTGCACTGGTGAAGGGGGTTCCTCAGCCCAGCCTGCCCCCTCTCACATATTGGGAGCCCTCAGGGGGTGTCCTACTGAAGGCTTAGGCCCGCTCCCTGATCCCCTTGGGGAGCGGGCCTAAGCCACAGTCTGGCCTCCCTTTGTGGGAGGTGACCAGGCTAATCAGGGGAAGCCACCAGCCCCATCACGCCACTGCTGCAGCCACTGCCAGTCACCGCAGCCACCAAGGTGTTTTCATCAACACGAACTCCAGTCCCTTCACCATTAAAAAATCACAACTTCCTTTAGGCATTTTCAAGATGTGTCTTTCATAGGATATCACATTTCTTTCTTTCTTTTTTTTATCCTCACCTGAGGATATGTTTCCATTGATTTTTAGAGAATGTGGAAGAGAAGGGAAAAACAGAGAGAAACATCAAAGTGAGAGGAACACTTTGATTGGTTGCCTCCTGCATATGCCCTGACCTGGGCCCCGGCCAGGGAGGAGCCTGCAACCTAGGTACATGCCCTTGGTCAGAATTGAACCCAGACCCTGC